>JAQMYL010000005.1:16687930-16710016 GCA_030014365.1 Clarias pachynema | reverse complement strand
TTTTATAAAAAGTCATTTAGGTCCGCAGCTTGTACTTTAACAATCCCTCATATTTTGCTACATTAACCAGGACTTGTAAAGACTGGTGAAAGTTTGCACTTTATCAACCCCAAAAAGAGGTATGTATGTTGTACTGATTACTGTTTTTCTAAGATAACAAGAAAACGTGTTAATGAAAGTAGGTTTTTATTCAGGATTTTTAAGCAAAAATATCCTTGGAATTTTATTCACTTTTGTTCATTTTAAGAAAAAACGAAAATCAAATTTTGTCTCAAAAAAATCGAAGATTTAATTTATAAGACATACTGTGAGGTAATAATATATATCTGCTGAAACATTGGAGCAGCACGAGGAGCGGCAGCAAGTTGACCGCACGCTCCAATTACAGTGGTACATGGGCGTCAGGATCTGCAGGCAGACAGAGCCGTGGGTACCCACTAATATATAATAGAAACAGTTATTGTATGCATTAGTCTATTAGATCTGGATGACCACAGAGAATTTTAACCTGACTCAATTTGCCCTGAATAATCTAACCCTTGCAACCCTATCATTAACTGTTTTGTCTCCTCCTCCACTGAAAATGTTTACAAAGCAAGCATGGGGCAGTTTAATTATTACCCCAGTGGGCTTCTGTTAGCACTTATTGCAGATGACATTTTTGACTGTTAGGATACAATAAGATCAATAACCACCACTTTGGTATTAAATAGGACAGTGAGATTGATGTCATATGAGTGCACTACATTTAGAAATGGCCATGAGCCAAGCCTGACGTACCTGTTTTTCGCTTTTACACAACGCTGGAGTTGCTCTGACACACTCACAGTATGACATAAAAGTTGGTGATGAGGGTGCCTTTCTGTACAAACATCACCTATACCCATATAAACAAACAGGACTTCTTGAAGCACTTCCCAGAGGTGTAGTACTTGTCTGCTTTTTCTTCACTCTCTGTTGCCCTGCTCATCCCAGACCATCTCAATAGGATTTAGATGGGATGATTGTAAAGGCCACGTCATCTGATGCAGCACTCCATCACACTCCTTCTAGGACGGTGGTTTGATGGTTTCGGTGACTGCAATTGGGTATACATTAAAAGTTCTTGAGATTTTTCAAATTGACTGACCTTCAGACCTTGGGACTATTGACTCTGTACCCACCATTCCTCTGCCCAAGACAAGATGGTCTATAGTGCATCAAAAAGGCAAGAAATATCACAAATTAACTTTTGATAAGCTCACATGTGAATTAAAACCCATTCCAGGTGACTACCTCATGAATCTGAGGAGAGAATGCCACGAGTGCGCCAAACTGTCATCAAAGGTAAATGTAGCTACTTTGAACAAATATAAAATATATTCTGGGTTGTTTAACACTTTTTTGAAAAAAAAATAAAAATTTTTTTCTCATAAATCCTTTAAGGGCTTAATAAAGATTAAATATTGTGGTCCCTTATCTCACTTTCTCCCTCTTTTTGAGTAAGTATAGAATATGTGATATATTTTTTCATGGACATGTAAAACTAATGATGGTCTTTTAATAAGATGCTGTTTTTGACTGATTTGACCCCTTATATTCAGTCAATTGAACAAAATAAATTTCCTCTGTATATATTATTTCTAGAAACGAATGTGTACTAAACATCATTTGTAAAACATTTTCCACCATGTAAGAAAACATCAGAAAAATGTAAATGTGAGAGGCCATGGTCCTGGTATGCATAATGCAATGCATGACATTAGCCTGGACCTTAAAGGCTGCTCCCTGAGCTCTGTGCCTGCCCCCAGATGGAACAAAGAATCAGAGCCTAACACACCAAAGGCCACCATACACATTCTCTGATCATCAATAGCCCTAGAAACACAAACACACACACACACATACATATGTAGTGAAAGGGTCTGAACCCTTTATCAAATCCATCCTCAGTCTCAGTGAAGCTCGCCAATGATTTTCAGGCAACATTGAAAATGATAATTGTTAATAGTGCCTTATTCCCGCCTTTCCCTGGTTCTTCTGAAAATTTCTTAATATGTATTCTATCTCCAAGAGCTTTATTGTTTTTGGCTCAGAGATTACAAACTTTTGATTTTCTGAGCACATAGGAATTTCACCCTTCTTTGTTTCTGTAGGCCAGCCTGCATGTTTTCTAAATCAGTAAATGAAGCTCTTAATGAAGCAAGCTTAACGAAACATTTGCCTACAGAGCCATGATTGTAACCTTTAGCCTGAAAGTATACAATCAGTTAATGACTGAAAAATCACCTTAAAACCTTCCAAACCCAAGCGGCACAATTACGTGCCGACAAATTAGCATAGGTCAATGACTAGTCCGACTCGGACTAGAAGACTCATGAGAAGAACCGCTGAATTCTGTTTCCTGTATAATGCACTGCATAGCATCAATGAGACAAAGAACAAAAGATAAATGAACAAACGATTCGGACCAGAAGATGTGAGAGGTGAGCTGCTCATTCTGTTTATCATAATATTTCCTTATCTGCATTGTAATATTTAAATTACTGGAACTGTAGCCAAACTTTTTGTATGTAGATGTGTATGTGGACATTTTATTTTATTTCTGATCAAAAGAACGAAATTGAAAAATTTCTAAATGAAAACGAAAATTAAATGAAAAAAAAAGATTAGTTCATTTTAATGAACGAGATTCAAAGGACAGAGTCACTAAAATGATCCAAACTTCCCATTACTAATGTCAGGTAGAACAAAATTTATCATTACTTTTATAAAGGGTAAATTTTACCACTACCAGAATATGTTGCAAATAAGAATAAAAATGTAAAACTCATAAAATGAGCAAATAATAATTTTTTTTGGGTCATAGAAACAACAGAAAAACAGAACTGAATAGAATCACATGATTGTGTGTATTTGTGCTATTTCTTTGCCTCTGTGACCCAATTTTAAATTTTTCGCTCAGGTGTGTTTGGGGAAGTTAAAATGTCAAAAATTAAAAATGTTTAAAATTAGCACTAAAATTGCCTGTTTTGTGCTGAAACAAATAATATCTCACTTCATACAATCCTGAGCCCTATATTTGTTTATTAAAAAAAACAGCAAAACAAATAATGGCTAAAATGCTCTGAGCTTTAAGGGCTACAAGTATCTATGCTAGGAGTATGTTCAGTTTAAGATCAATATGAAGGATCGACCATTACACTGAGAAGTACACTTTCTTCATGCACCCAGTTTTTATTTTTCCTGAATGTCATTACAGTCTACACGGCTTTGTAAGTAACTGTAAAGAACCGAAACTGCCCAAAAAAAAAAAAAAAGTCGCAGAGTAATGCATTTAATTATGCAGTATTGGACGAATACATGCTTTAATTATGACACACAAAGTGGTGGCCAGTATATATGTGAAAATGATTCGTCATGCTTCCACAATAACGTTTTCACAATTTGAGTCTTAATAAACAAGTACTTCCCTTAAGGGAAGAAGAAAATGTATAGAAATGAAAACCTTACTTTATTAATAATACATTTATTGCCACATAATGTTTCTGAGCCTAGACCTGGCCAACTGAAGCAACCCAAGATCATAACACTGACTACAGAGGTTTGACCTGTGGGCATTATGCATGGTACATCACTTCATGTGCTTCCCTTTAAAGTCTAATGTGGATTTCCCTACATATGGTCCCAATCCTGTGAGTTCTCATCACATCATGTGTGTTTGGAAATGCTTATTTTCGCTATTAAACCATGATTTCTACAGTGAGGTTTTTTTTTTTTTTTTTACAGTGCAACCTCACCACGCATTTAAATGGTCTCTGATCACAGTAATTTTTTCTGACCACATTTATTCCTAGAAGTTGATGGTTCAGCACTATCCTTTAATAAATAGCATGTGGATTGTTTTATGTGGCCAAACCGATGAAATGCATGTAAACACTTGAATATTTGTCACATTTTGAACTTCCTTATTGTTCGGATTTCTTCCTACACATGTCTTAAAAATAGCTAATCATCATCAATGTCATAATCATATGGCATCTGACTCAAATAGGATATAGGTCAGGACATTTCTGGGTTTCTGTACTACAAACTGGCTGGCCATCATAGTCATGTTACACAGATTAAACAATTTAGATGCAATTCAGAGGTATATAAAACCTGACTGTAGCCCATCTGTTGTTCAGTATGGTTTGTCCTTTACCTGTTCAAGTGTTAAGTGACCACCACAGGAACTGGGCATTATTCTTAGCATTGATGTGAGAGTGTATAGATCTTGTACATGCTGATGAAAAGATGCTAAAGTTTTAAAACGGTGTAACACTTTATTAGACACACCCAGTCACTTGATCAGTGTTAGTTTCACAAAACTGGACCAGCATTAGCTGGATATATTTGCTTGGTGAATAAAACTCTCATGCTGTAGCAATGTGGCTACACTTGATATATTTGTCACAGCACCACACACACACACACACACACACACACACACACTACCATGGTAATGTCAGTGATTCATTGTAAGAATGAATCACCACCCAAAAAATAGCTAGTATTCCTGTGGTGGTCCCTTTCCACTGATGGATAGGATAGACTCCACTCATAAAATAGGCTTATAAAATGTGCAGTGACAAATAGGCAGTACTTGTTCAACTGCTACTTAACCTATATAATGGATGTAAATTGTTCAGTGGGTGTCAATAACATGTGAGACCTCCAAAGATTTCACATATGAGGCGTTGATGAATTATGAAAAGAAACACAAACACATCCATAGCACAACTGCAGGTTATCGGACCAATACTGCCCCCTAGTGCGCTTTTTCTACAAAGACCTTTTTCAGATTCAGTGCTTATTCAGGTACAGTACGAGAAGATTATGACCATGCATGAATGTGTATCAAGTTATATTACATTATTTATTTTGACTGACCAAAGCGACTTAGATTTTTAGTGTAAGTTCCAGTGGCGCAGTTAAGGATTAAGTGTTTTATTTAGTGTTTTAACAGTTTCAGCCTGTGCTGGGATTCAAATTGAATTCACAACCTTCTGATCAATGGCCCAAAACCTTATGCATCAACTTTCTCATATCACCTTAAATGCTTGGTATAATAAACAACAAATTCAGTTTCAAAATAAAAGGAGGCCAGTCTGATAGCTTGATATTTGGAATTTAATCGTATTTTAAAAGAACAATAATAATCACATTTTCTTTTCAAACATGACACAGATCAGCACAAACCTTGCAATACTTCACAGTGTTGCATATGTAATGATGCCGAGAGTTCAAGAGAAAGGCACACACAGTGGCTATAGAACCTAGTGAAATGAAGCTAAACATCTCTAACAGAAACATAACATGGCACATTCAAAATCAGTAAAAGTCAAAAGAGACTGATTTATAACGATTATCCATAAACATGAAACAACTTAATCAATTCCAACCTTTGATTGTCCTTCATAGCAAACTTTTTTTTAAATTTTAGTTTATAAATACTGTACATGAATGATTGCACATCTGTCTATTCGTAGAGTTTTATGCAAACACCGCGCTCTCCCAAAAAATATAGTCTCACATATTGCACTAGTTACAGAACACCTACAGCATGCTCACACATAATATACAACAGGTGGACCTCGGATTCTCTAAAAGCTATTTCAGGTTCTTTCTTGCTGTAGACCCATCATAGGAAAAATTTGAGTGAGCTACTGAACAAGAGTCTCTTTTAGTGTGAGTATAGAGTTGTGGGATTGGCAAATCACTGCATCGGACAGCACAGACAGCGTTTACTTTCAGTGGATCTTTAAACCAAATAAGCAATAATAAAGGGATGATGTCATTTCCGGGATTTAAAATAATCCTTGACAATTTTCTGCTTTTTAACTTATAACTACACATTATTTGAGTCAATGTTAATATTTATTTCGAATAAATAAAAATGTCTGAAATCAAATCGTGTCCTGATTATAGTCAATGATCTATTTAAAAAATAAAGAAAAAACTAATGAAATCTTGACTGAGACTAAAACAAACAAATAATCATGCATGATGCACAATATACTGCAGTCATTTTCAGCAGCCAGCAATAAATAAACGCCTGGATGAAATGTCTTTCATTTTGCTCATGGTACATACAGTATATGAGTATTAAAATGTACTCCATCTCCAATCCCACATTTGACAGATGATATTAATAATAATAACAATATTAAAAATAACAACAACAACAACAACAACAACAATGTAAAGTTAAAAGAGCAGCTTAATTGTAAAATGTAAACAACCTGAAAAAATAAAGATGCTGGCTGAATTCACTGCAATGTAATATTGCAAATCACAGTATTTCTTTTAAAGTAAGGTACTAATAAAGTTATTAAAGCAAGTAATCAATCATCACATCAAGGACTGACAATAATTCATTTGTTTTATGACTGCACTGCCACCTGTATTACATACCAGAAAAAGTATTAATGTTAGAAATCAGATTTCTAATGAAGATAGTTTCGACCAACATCGGACATAGTATGTTTTCTTTTTTTTTTCCAACAAATGTAGAACCTATTCACACTGATTAAGAAACAATGTGCAAACTATTAAATACTTGGAAAATACAATAAACTCTGAGACTCCTCAAACTGAACATGTACGCTACTATTTAAACTTGCTAAAAGTGCTACATAAATGTACCAAAAAAGAACTTAAAATGTGCTATTGCTCTGGTTACTGTCACCTCACACAGGCCAAACTCACCCCCCACCCCACAACACACACACAACCTTTGCTTCTATGAAAAGCAGATTGAGTTCATATTGATAACTGTAAGATATTTTGTTCTTGTAAAAGTTTAATTTTACTAGAGCATGGCTACTGTTACGAGGCATTCCACATAACGCAGATGATACTAGTTATGATAACAGTGGTTATGAAACATGTACAGTATACAGCCCCAGGCAACAGCACCACTAAAATATCAAGTATATTCACAAATGCATTCAGATTATATCAGACATTCACTGTGTGCAACAGCACCTTAAAAATCAAGGAAAACAAACACAGGCCAACTAACATATTTAGTATTGGATAACACTGTCTTTTAGTACATGTTGTCGACTAAGATACATTATTTTAAAGGACTACAAATTCTTTGCATTTTTTTATGTGGGCTTTGCATAAGTATTCAACCCTCCTTAAACCATTCATTTATAATTTGCAAAATTATTTGCAAATTTAGAACAAAATTATTATTAGTAAACCAATAGTATTTTATGTCAGCAAGTTTTGACAGCAATGACTTCATCACCATTTTAAGAAAGACCATTTCATACATCTGACCTTGCAGTGACTGCTGACGCTGTGGATCAATTCCAAAATCCAATCAATTAATTTGATAACATTCAAGCACTCTTGAGATGCATTCTCACTGAGTCTTGAGATATAACACAAATGAGGATATCGGACTGACGGACTACTCGAGAACAAAGTGCATCCACCACCTAGTGGCAGATGTAGACTTGGAGTTGTTCTGTGATCTTTGTGGATCGCTCTCCACGGTTCGACATGCATGTAAACCGTGGATTAACTGCAAGGTTTAATCACTGTATGGAGAAATAAAATTTTACTGCAACTTTATAGTGTTATATTTGGGCCCATGCCTGTGCAAAAAAATCTTTTTGGAAATTTGTTGCATGTGCAAAAATGTTATTTTCTTTCTCTCTTAAAATGTCTTTTCTGGTCAGTAATTAATTGTATTTTCACTCACTCAAGTTCTCTTTTGCCCACACACTTTATGCAGGACAGGGCTGCCAGATCGTGCTGACAAAAGCCCCCTATGCAGAGCTGAAATGCACCCACTATGATTAATAAACCCGGCCACATACTAGCATGTGCACTAGAACTCATACGGTAGCTCAGTCATATACACATAATATGAATGAAAGAAAATGTGAAAATACTTTGTTTCACAATAATTAGCCTAATTTCTTTAACCAAGATAATATAAGGTATTCCACTTATAATTATTATTTCATTCACTATTGTTCAAAGAAAGAAGGTACTTATCTTCTTCTGTTGAATAATAGTAAATGGAAAAATAGTCTGTGTACACAATCAAACCCAGAATTACAAATATGGCACATCTGCAACCCTGCTTAGAAGACACTGTCCATCAAAAATCACAGATTCTGTGAGGATCGCATTAGACATATAACCAAGAGACCAAGTGCAACGCCTAACCTAATGCTACCACCACCTTGCTTCACTGCAGGGATGGTGTTCTCAGTGTGATGAGCCTAGGTTGCCCCAAACATTACAAAAGAGAATTTTAGTGGTTGACTACTGCCAGACTGAGATGTGGGTGTTCAATTTTTCCCCATGTTTTAAGAATGACTTAGTATGGGATATACAGTGGTACCTAGGCATACAAACACCATACCTAACATTTTGTTCCTTAAGAAATGAAATTTAGCAAAACACTGCCTAAGGATATAAAGCATTTTCAGCATACGAAAGAACGAACTGAGTCAAACACAGACGTCCGGGAGCCGTTCAAAACTTCTTCGCATCAGTGGGAAACTTAAGCGAAATGAGTTTCCGATTTTTTTTTTTTATGGGATTTTTGCATTTTGTGCAAGATTTATTGAAGCAATAGCACTAGGGCTCCTTAGAATGTTAGCAAGGACGGTAGCAAGAAGAAAAGGGAGCCGGTGCCAAAAGGAATCATAAATTAAGGTTAAGGTTTAATGTCTATTTATGTTATATTTTACTTAATTTACATGTCATTTACATTTACAAAATGTTTTTATTGTTTTTAATATGCAAAAATGTTTTGCTAAATATAGTGTTGGAAATTGGTAATATTGGCCATATTTTTGGGCTGCTGGAACGGATTATCTGCATTTACATTAGATATATTCTCTCTTATGATACTTGAAATTAAAAGAGACTTTGAAAACAATGATTTTGCAAACTATATTCTCCCACTTGAATACAATAAGCTGTTTAGAGCAGACTCATGACATATAATCCCCTTTCAATGCAAAGGAATACTTATGCAAGGCACTGTATGGAAATACTGCACTCAGCAAGGGTTAGCTATGAACAGACATTCAATTCCCATAATACTGTATCAGTTTGCAATTCATCAGAATGTAAACTATTAACCTAGGTAGCATATGTATTAGGTTTAAAGGGCAGTCTCACCATGTCTCCACAATGTCAGCACTAGGCTAGCACCTTTTACAGCATGATATAAAGAGGGTAAAGGCATTCAACATGGTGAGATTTCTGATTATTAGAACAGTAACATGCCCTCACTAGACACAGCTGAGTCCTGTAGAACCCTGACCTAAACAATATTACAAGCAGGAAAGATTAAAAGTGCTACCAATACCTGCCTTTCCACATTTTGCTGTAAAGGATACCCCAGTTTTAAATCCAAGTCCATTTTATCCACAAATGTTGTGCAGGTGCAGTCAGAAGGTTACATAAACGTATCAAAAACATAACTGGCATGGCAACATTGGGCTGACTTTTGACCAGACTTTTTTGGGGGTGGGGGAGGGGGCGGGGGCAGAATGATTGTATATACACCTAACTGAAGAACTCTCAAAAGAATTTGGTGCACAAGGCTTCGTTTATTTTTTTAGGTTTCTGAATTCTGGTTGAATATTTGACCCCTCTTCTTAGTATTATTGGCCATGTTAAATTAAATGTGTTTGGCTATTTAACCTATGCTATTTAATGTGGCTATTTTACCACAGCCCTCAAATTTTCTACAGTGTCAAAGTACCAAAAGCTTAAAGGTAGCCTTCTTTATCTATCCCACAACCAACTGTGAATTATTATTTTTTGCTTTGGGTCATTGTCCTGTTGGAATATAAAATTTTGTCCAAGCTTCAAATGTATAGCTTACGAGCTGAGGTTATGCTGAAGAATTCTGTGGTAGTCATCCTTCTTCATTATTACATTATTCCTTTGTGCTAAGCACCAGTTCCGCTTACCAAAGCAGCCCCAAGCATGACGCCACCACCACCACTATGCTTAACATCTGTGACAGTGTTCTGTGAGCTTAAATGCCTCAACGTTACTCCTCTAAGCATACCTCAAGACTCAAGGCAGAAGGCTTTTTCTTTGTCCACATGATCAGCTGCAATGTTTAGTGCAGCTTGAAGGTATATAGCATTTGGAGCAGAGGCTGCTTCGCTTGAGCAGCTTTTCAGTCAATGGTGAGGTAAAACTTGCTTGATTGTAGACATTGGCACTGATGTTCAAGCAGCTTCCAGTTCATGGCATGCCTGTGCCTTGGTGGTTGTCGGGTTGTTCCGGACCATCTGAAACTATTTCTTCTTAGCTCAGGGTGATGGTTTCTGCCAGACATTGGGAAAGTGTCTACATTTCCCAATAATTTGGACATACCTACATGTTTTGGAACTGATTTTCGAATGAGTAGTTGTTCAGGAGTTCCAGACTTCTACCAACCTTTTAGGCAGATCTGCACCAAACTCCTTAAAAATTCTTAGTTTTTTTTTTCTTCTATTACAGATTTATGTTGAACAATCATCCTGCCCCAAAAAAGACCAGTTCAAAGCAATCACTTAACGCTCAATACTTCCTTGACATTCACGTTCAATGATTAGTGTATGTAAACTTCTGACCCCAACTACAGTATATATTCTTGAATGCTGCTTTTGTTTATAAATTTGCTTAAGTTACAATTTCAATGCACTATAATTTAAACATATCCAGTACATTCAGTTAAAGGCTCAGGGCACACACCTAAACCTCATAACTATCTGACCTCCTGCACTGGACCCAGCCATGATGGCCCCGTCTCTCCCCAGAGGCCCGGGATGCTCCCCACCCAGCCTGATGCCCATGTGACAGCTCCTCGTCGTGGACCAGTTGCTCTCCTGTAGACCTAGCAGTAAAATCAGAACACATGCAGACAACTTTGTGACAACACATTGCATCCAAATTTAGTGTCAGGATATGGCAGAAAGATGTAAATACAAAAAGAAAAAAAAATTAACTGAGAAATGTCCATGGGAAACCATTACTTATAGACTAAAGAAACTTTACTATCAGCTTTTTTGATTCTAAATGAATAATTAATGTGGAAAACAACGACTTCTACAAGGAGAAACAGAAAAAGATTTCCCAACCAACATCTAAATTTAGCGTGTGCAGAGTGTGCAAATTACAAGCTTAACATTAATCTAATAGAATCCAAACCATACCTGCTTTTGGTTATTCTTTGGGGACCTGTCTCAGCTAAAGGAGCCACCTGGACAAATAACAGAGTTCTAAGCATGGGTATTACATGTCTTACAATAGACAAGTCACTTCGACACATGTAAGATCATTAAATGAGCCCCAAGTCTAACAGTGTGGCCCTTGGCATACCATGTGGGCTGTGCAGTAGTGCTCATGAGGAGTGTTCTGGTAATACTCCAGCAGCCTTTCAGCTAGGGCAATGCGTCGTAGGAGGCCCTCAATGAAACGCCGCAAACGGACTTTCCCGCACATCTCGTGCTGTGCTGCTGCCTCCAGAAATTTCTGAATAGCAAGCACTTCCCTACAACCAGCAGCATATTAATATTACCTTAAGGTGTTAAGTAATCATTAAAAAACAATTGCAATTGTGTTTCAGGTTGCACTCACTGTTCTCTCCGTTCCAGCTCATGCTCGGACACACTGAGCTGCTGCCGCAGCGTGGCGATGACCATAACGGCAGCGTTCACCTGTCTGCTGAGAGCTTGCTCCCGCTCCAGCACTTCCTGCCGCTCCTGAGCCAGGTGGTGCGAGTGTGCGCGCTCACACAGAAGTGCTGTGTCAGTGTGGGCCAGTTCAGAGCTGAGCCGGAGCAGCCTCCGATCCATGCTGCTACTGGCCGTCCTCAGCATGCCCTCCAGCCTCTGCCCCATCGAACATCCAACAGAAAGGAGTTTGGTGCCAATGGACAATTCCCCTCTGGCGGCACCCTTCTCTGGGGAAGCAGCCTGTTCTGGGCACGGGTCTGCTGTCTGGTCATGTGGAATGGGATCAGAGCTAAATGGGAACTGGTGTGAACGTGTGTCAGTGCCTGCGACCGTTGATGTCAGCGTCTCAGCAGTGGTTCTCTTGCCATCAGAGTGCATGTACCCCCTGCTGGCAGGGAGGCTGAGGTTCTGCCTTGGATCGTATGTATGATTGTAGTCGAGATGGGCCCGCAAGGCAGCCAGGCTGTGGAAACGTTCATGCTCCCCACATCGCGGGCATCGAAACGGTGGAGGAGATGGAGCGCCTGCACCACAAGCCTGGCCGTTTTCCACGAATAAGGTTGTGTTGCGTGTGCACAACTTTTGCTGCATGTCAACCTGCCAGGGAAACATTACAATTCCTTAGTACTGAGGCGGAATGTGATGACCACACCCACCAATTAATGCAAAGTCTTGAATGAACTCGAGGTTCATTTGCAAATCAAATCAACTTTGATTCAGTGCTTTTAAACAATGTAATAGTGTTCGATCTGGATAACTGAAGCCATTCATATGCATACGGCTACAGGTAGCAATATGTCTATGCACAACAATTCCTCTGTCTTATGCATGTTCTTATTCAAATATTCATTTACATCATTAATCAAATCTCCCTATTGTTGGGCCCAGTTGCCTAGTAGGAGAAGCTAACTCCATCTGCATGCACACTGACTTTCTATATCTGCAATCGCGTGTAATTTGGTAATTACAAAATCTGCTTCAACATATTTCATCCTGTATTGTCTGTTGTACTCCCTAACCACAGCCATTCGCATGACGTACACGGCTCACAACGCAGATTTAAAGCTTTTCCTACTCGTGCACAAACGCATGTGTGAATTGAACAAGATTATTGGTTTATTCCAGCTTTCTCTGTCGAAACAGAAGGAGGTATTCTCTTGAGGCTTGCACTTATTACTGTGAGCACAAAGTCAGACCAAGTCATGCAGCCAGAGTCATCTACATAACTGTCATAACGTCATCCACCTCGAGCTCGCAGGCAGAACGTTACCTTGCTTGTGTCCAGGTGAGTCCGGGGAATAATAACGCTTTCAGACGGATTTCAGATGAAGATCATTGAGATCTGTTGGACCTGTGGCTGACGGGCTGTCTCCGATTCTCGATTTTTTATTTTATTTTATTATTTATTTTTAATTCAGCTAGCCTGCTGTAACAGCGACACAGATATCACAGGCATCACTGCTGAAATCCCAAACGGTGATAGTGATTTAACCACAAATACCCGATTAACTGCGTTTCCCCGATGCACTGCCAGTGTCCAACAGCTAGGTCAGCTACAGTGATTTGATAAGCCTTGCTGAGATGAAGGCATTAGTATGCAGAGTGCGACAGCGAACCGGGTTGATCCATTCGAGCACAGACGGGAGAGCTTATTAAATAATACCGGATATAAAACCACTTTTGTGCCTTGATATACACATAAAATAACCACATACTCTAAAACAATACATACGTTGTCAATAATATTACTAAAACTTGAAGGTGCTTTAAATAAACCTTTGTAATTATGAGGATTCATTGCCGAGCCTACATTTCAAATTCAAAAGTGGTACAGTCCGCTGGTTGTTTAGGCAACGGCGAGGCACGGAGGATAGTGATTGGCTGAATCCGAGCTGTCCACTCGGGCGGTTTGTTGAGCTCGTGAGGGGCTTGTCTCAGGGAAACAGCCAGTATGGAGTCACCGCGGGATGTTCGAATGTTTAAACGGGACGCTAGGACAAGGCCCACCCTCCCGCCATGTTCATCCCTCGCCATGGAGATAAAGAGAAAGAAGACAAGAGACGGTGTCTTTGTTGTACAAAACGAGGTTTGTTATTTTACTTTGTTCCTGAGTCAAGTGTGTTTAACGTTAACCTGGCGTGTAACAATAGGACAAGTCAGTCAGTTTAACTGTTTGACGTGACGTTAGATGCTGGTTTTATTAGCAATGAAACGTCGAGTAACCTTGCACTAAACAGGCACTTTCACCGTTAAAAATGAATGTGAGACGTTAACTAGTTAATTGACGCACGTGAAACGTGAAGTATGTACTGTATAACTACAACGCTATTTCACTACAGTTATAATCATATCTAATATGAATTTTCAAGTGCGAACAAGCTCAGTGAAACTGTTAGCATACCTGAATGATAAGCTGTATTATTGCTGTTACATTTGTGCACTAATGAAAACATAAAGGTGGCATGATGGCGTAGTGGTTAGCACTAGCACCTTGCACCTGTGTGCATGGGGTTTGCATGTTCTTCCCGTGCTTGGTGGGTTTCCTCTGCGTACTGAGGTTTCCTCCCATACTTCAAAGACATGCAGAATAGGGACAGCTGCTCACTGTGTTTAGGCTCTGACCTAATGATTGGAAGGTCATTGGTTCGAGCTCAGGTTGCCACTGATGGACCCTTGAACAAGGCTCTTAAGCCTGACTGCTTCAGGGGCGCCATATAATGCCTCTGACACCAGCATACTAACAAAGTGTGAAAAATAAGAATATAGAATAAATGTAAGGTCAAGTAGGCTTTTATTGTTACTTCAACCACATACAGTTCAGTACATAGTAAAAACAAAACATTCCTCCAGAGCCAAGGTGCTACATACAGCATAAATTATCTATGAACTATCTACGTTTTTACACAAAAGGCAACATAAAGTGCACGTGCAGATTTGCAAACGAGCGACAAAGTAACATTACGATACTTTGTGGTAATGAGGTAGTGGGAGGAGAAACAGTAAACGTTCCTTGTAAGTAGCTGAAAAGATAAAAATAGTTTGTGCAAATTAGCAATTGATGAGTATTGTGCAAAAGAGCATTTACAGGTTGGTATGTTCAATAGTTTGATCAGTAGTGTAGATCAGTGTGTTTGCGCATTGATTTATCAGTCCAGTCTCAATGTTTTGAGGTAGTTAAGTTAATCTGAGTGAGTGAGTGTGTGTGTCTTTGTTGAAAAGAATTTGACTGTGTAGTTATGTATAATGTATAAATTGGTGCTCCAAAATTGTCCTTAGTGTGTGTATGTGAGCGCGCCCTGCGATGGCTTGACACGCTCGCATGCACACACTTTGCCCTAAATCTCCTGGGATAGGCTCCAGGCCCCCGCGACACTGTATACAGAATAAGTGGTCTAGACGATGAGTAAAAACATCTACTTTCTCTTTAACATAAATCAAGAATTATTTGTGAATATATAGGAATAAATCATTTAGTCAATAATGAATATACTTGTTCAGCCTAATTGAAGCTAGGTACAAATCCCTCATTGTTTAGGTTTCTGTATCTTCATCTTTACCAGATGCTAATCTTGCTCCACCTGCCTGCATACGAAGTCCACGTCCAAACATGCCTGTCTCTGTGCTCTCACAGTATTGTACCTGGCATGTGGAATCGGAGAAGACTGGTGGAAATGTTTGTGTCTCATTATATTACTTTAGTAATGTAGCCTGCGTTTAAAACAATGTGCTTCCCCAATTCTTTGTGTGCGCACCTGTGTGAAGAACATGCAAAATATCTGCTGATCATTGATCCTGGGTTTTTCCTAGAACTGTAATCTTCAGGAGAAGATGGACCTTGAGATGCGAATGAGAGCAGGGGCATATAAGCTTCTGGTGGCCAGTACCAAGAGAGAACAGATCCTAGATGCAGCTAAGAGCCTGTTAACCTGCAACTCAAGAATCAAAGCCTATATGAGCGAGGCACAGAGGAAGAAAGAGCAGGAGGATGTGGCTGAAAATCTTAGGTCTGACATGGTGTACATGGCTTGTACATTACACATTTTCCTGAAACTGTATGAGCACATTACATAAAAATCAGAAGTGATTGGAAACTGTGAAAGCGTTACTGAAATATATTTGTGTTTTACAGGATGTCAGGAGACACTCAGGATGGAATTCCTTGCAACGGCAAAGTAGCCATAACGGGTAAGATATTGGAAAACATACTTTTTCTAAATTATTGAAATGTAGGTATGTCTCTGGTACAATTATGTTGTCTTTTTCCCATGAAGGTCTGCGGATTCCACTATTGTGGAAGGATTCCGAACACTTTAACACCAAAGGAAGTGAGTGCATTTTGCTTGTCACTGGATTCGTGTATTTTCTGTTAGTTTGTTAAACTAACAGAAACAAAAGGGGGGGGGGGACCTTCGCAACCAGATTGTTTATTGTGGATCATATAGCTACCATTGCAATTTGATACTTTTGTAATTCCCAAAGCCTAGTTGTTCGTGTCTCAGTGATGTATGTTTTGTCCAGG
Organism: Clarias pachynema; assembly: GCA_030014365.1. NCBI lineage: Eukaryota > Metazoa > Chordata > Actinopteri > Siluriformes > Clariidae > Clarias > Clarias pachynema. The sequence continues at coordinate 16,693,762 of JAQMYL010000005.1, read as the reverse complement.
ACAGGTGTCATAAAATTCATATAATGAGAATTGCCTAACCTTTTATTGTGGTGAAAATTGCATATGCATGTAGCTTTTGGGATAATAATCAGTATGATATTGGCTAGATTTTTTGTGAATTTTCTCACATTCTGGATAGAATATACACTGGATAGTGTGCATAATGATGATGATGTGGCCTATTGTAATGTGGTTCAGGAAAAAATATTATTTGTGACCGTTCCCTGACTTCTTTCTCCAGACTCTCACCAGGTTGCAGTCTTCTGTCTAATGAAGATTGGCTCTGAGATATTTGACACAGAAATGGTGATTGTAGACCGAACAATGACTGATATCTGCTTTGAGGGTGTAACCATCTTGTAAGTGATTATTGAACATAATTACAGAAATACAGTAGCAAAATGTGCAGTGGATTTGTGTTCAAGCCTGTGTGTTATTCCAGTTCGGAGGCTAAGCCGGACTTTGAGCTTGCTGTTGAGCTTTACAGCTGTGCAGTAGATGAGGAGGGAACTTTGGTCAACACACCAAAGAAACTAGCCAGAAAGCTGCGCTCCTCTTTTGGAAAAGGATCTGGAAGGAAACTCTGCCCCCTTCTGGATGGAGGAGATCCTGATGCTTTTCTTCAGTCCAACCCAATTCCACCGTATGGATTGCTTTCATATAAAAACACATATAATGTATGTGATTATTACTGAGTAGGAGTCTGAGTAAATGTTCACATTAAACATTACAATGGTGAAAAATGTGATCTGTTACATAGTGGCATGCTTGTTATTGCTAGATAAGCTGGTTTAATTCCACAATGTGATGATCTTAAGATATATGAGGCCATATTCTTCTCATTCTAATATATTGTGTAACCTGAAGCTCTTATTTTATTTTATTTATTTATTGGACATTGCATAATTGCATGAATGTCCAGGAGTACATGTGTCCTCTTTAAAGAAATTGTCTGTGGTTTATGATACAATGTTTTATTTTAGTGGAACAAAATATTCCCTTTTGGCTTACACAACTCTGGGATTGGAGCAAACCGGGAACTCATTCCAGTCTCACTCGCTCATCGTGTTACAAAATGGTAAGTGAAGAAGGAACACCATAATGCTGTTTTGTTCCTGTGTGTTTGTTTTAAGAGCTATACGTTATAGAGTTTTCGGCAGGTGACACTTAATTGTGTGAGGCAGGTGACACTTAATTTTGTAAGCTTAGCAAAAGCCATTACTGTCTCTTTGCTCAGCAGAAGCATCATCATGGCTGCCTCTCTATGGGAACTTGTGTTGTCAGCTGGTGGCACAGCCTGGCTGCATGACACAGGATGTGATCAGTGGATATTTAAGCCAGCAGGTTAGTCCCACATTATGTGTATGGCATATGGTGTAAATCATTTCACAATCATGTATATGTTGTGACTAATTCATGTATGTAATATAATTTTTATATAATGAAATACAATCTGTATGTTTAGCAAAGTATTGAGGGTTTGCAGCACTGCTGCAGGCTGTACTGTGTGCTGAAAGCTGGCCTGCTCTCCTGTTACTTCACTCCTGAGGAGATACAAGCAAAGATAGAGCCCAGTGTAATAATCCCCATAAACAAGGTAAGACAGAAATAAAATGGTGGCAATCAATATATTGGGTGTAGGTTGCATTTCCTAATGTATACTTTGTCACTGACAATTTTAATTAAACCCTGTCTTGGTGGTTATCCCACTTTTTTATTATTTAAAAAAAAAAAATTTTTTATATCAAGTAATTTTACATAAATAACAAGGCCAATATCTATAATCTGTAGTTAATTTGGAAATATTTTATGTGTGCAGAATTCCCGCCTTCGTGCCATTGAGGAAAACCAGAATGGTGGGGCTAGGCTGAGCATTATTAATCCAGGGACAGGAGACCCTGCATGCCATGTGTTCAAAGCTGAGACACCTGACTTGCTGCAGGACTGGCTCAGTGCTCTGTTGCAACACATCTATGATCAGAGTGAGTGACTAGTGTGTATTAGTGTGCAAATTAAAGAGAAGGAAATTGTCCTGTTTCATCCTTTTGAATATTAAAGAATGAGCCATCACTGCTTATATGATAGGTAGATGGAGGCACGCCTGTGATAAACTGATGGAAATTGAGGTTTTGTCCCCACGGAAACCCCCACTTTTTCTTACAAAGCAAGCTAACTTGGTCTACAACGATCTTAGTAAGTAATGACCTTATGACAATTGGAAATAATTACACATAAACAAACTTGGACTCTTCCTCTATTCGTCTGTTTAAAACTGATATTGCTTTCTTTTAGGTATTGGCTCACCAGATAAATTCGAGAGTTTGACAAGCATAATTCATGACAAGATTGAAGCCACTGATGGACGCTTTCTTATTGGTCAGGAAGAGGAAAGGGAGCCTCCACGTTGGACAGCACTGTTCGAGGGTTCCCAGTCAATGGTAGTACAGAAGACTGTGCTGTCACCAGGTAAAGGCGAAGGCCAGGTCAAACCGAGTCCAGTTTTGAACAGCAACAAGAAGAGAAGAGCCCCTCCACCACCCCCAGACAAATTACCATTTGGTCACCCCACTGTCCAACCATCATGTCCTCCATCCTACCAGGAGAAGGAAAACTCCAACAAGGTGATGAGGCATCGCACCGGGCGACCATCGCTGGATGCTAAATTCTCAGCTATTATTCAACAGTTACAGAAGAGCCATGGTCCTTCCCGCAAAAATCCACCTTTAGCCCAGGTTGAGCCCTCTCAGAACCTTTACAACCCAGTCAAGACGGATACAGAGTTCAAGCTGTCTGAAAATGCAGACCAAGCAAGTTCCGAGGCCCCTCAGCCACCCTTGCCTGCCCCAAGAAACAAACTGAGGAAGTCCTTTAGAGAGAAGATGAACCGCAAAGCTTGGTGAACTACTATAATTACTTTTGTTTCTTACACTCAAATCAAAAATTTAAATGAAAGCCTTTATCTCTTTTCTGCCCATTTCAACACCACTAGAACTGTAATTTTTCAAATGTCTTGAACTTTCTCTTTTGCCTGCTGGACTAAAAAGCAGAACTGATGAATACTGTATCATGCATGTCGTCAGACATACTGGAAAAGAAAAAGGAAAAAAAGAGAGAGAGGCTTGGAAAATCTGGGGATTCCTTGTCATACGGTGTGCACTTTTGATAAAACACTTGGCACATTGCATTGCAAGAATGCACATTGTGGGACTGCAGTGGGCATCAAGTCTTGTCTTCATGTTTTACAGTATGCATACATGCAGCCATATCAGTTTTTTCCATATTTAACTTGAGCATAAGTCTTAAACATTTAATTAGTAGTAATGAAAGAAAAGGAAAAAAACCACTATCTAGTAGAATTGTTTTAGACAAATTTTTATTACCATTGTTTTGTAGACTATTCTGTTGTGCACATTTAATTTGTTTGCATTTAAATGTAGACTACATTTGAAAGTTCAGTAGTGTAATTTCCTGAAGTTGTACCAGGGCCCATTAAACTGCACTTGACTTAAGATCTTCATAAGACTTTAAATATCCTTTCAACATTGATGAATTCATTATTCAGATGTACAATATTAATCATCTGGTCAGATGTGTGGAATGTCGCATAATAATGAGCTCCGTTGGATGAAAGTCAACTGGAACATTGATTTCTTTCTCTTTTTTTATGCCAGAATTTAGTGTCTATATTCCTTTTGCAAATATTATTTAATTCATGCAAGTAATACATTTGTTGTACAGTGGTAAATAGTTATTGTTCACTACTTACAATACCTTTCTCTTAACTGTAATTGTTTGCTTTAATTCTATAAAGTACCTTACTGTTCTTTGCAGATCATATCTGATGATCATTTCCTTTCCATTTGGTTCAGAATAAAACCATCTAACATTTTTGGTTTGTCTGTCTTTTTGTTTATTTTAGGTTGCATTTAAATGTTCAAAGAAAAGTACGGTTTTATATATTTTTAAACATTGATTTTCTTGACAAACCTTTAGTGAAAATAGTCCAAATTAACATCAAACATAGTAAAAACAAGTGTATTCTAGTAAGCTCTCTAGAAGCCCCAATTATTAAGACTCTTGTTTTACCTCAGTAATGGCTCAATTCACTTATACGTGGCATCATAGATCGGTGGAGAGTGGTGTCAGCTCTGTGTGGACTGAACAACATGGTATCTTGAAGCTTTAAATCCAATTTAATGTTACTAGTTGAGCTTGGACTATGGCAAAAACGACTACAGTCAAAGAGGGTGACATTTTTCACCTGAAGTCGTGTGTCTCTCTAAAAAATCAACCAAATTAAAATTTTAGTTGTCACATACACACTATGATATGCAGTGAAATGCTGTGACCTACATTCTGAAAAGAAATATGTGAAAATTATACGGTATAGAAAACTTTAGCTCAAATTAAAAAAAGTACTAAAATAGAATTGAAATAGAAGTTAGGTTATGCAGGATAAGTTACAACTGAGTGCAGTTAGGCCTCATTTGTGTGAAAAATAAGCAATGTACATTCATGAGCAGAGCAATATGCAAAGTTCCATAAGTGTGCAACTTGTAGGCCATGTGCAAATGTGTGTAAATCTGCAATATGCAGCATGCGTAGTGTATGGTTAGGGAGAGTGTTATTTTGTGAGGGAACAAAGAAAGCAGAACAGATTTTTTTAGTCCTATGTGGTATTCTGGTTGAGAGTTTGTATCGCTTGTGGGAAAAAGCTTCCCCTCAGTCTCTCTGTGTTGGCCTTCAGGGAGCAGAAGCGCTTTCTTAACCGCAACAGAGAGAACGGTCCATTGTTGTAGTGACTGATGTCTTTTTACGCTCTTTAAGGCCTTGGTCCAGCACTGCTTGCCGTAGATTGAGTGCAGGTCAGGGAGCTTGGTGCAGATGATGCAATCAGCTGATGGAGCTCGTCTTTCCTGTATAGTGCTGTTCCCAAACCAGGTTGCAATGTTTCCCGTCAGGATGCTCTCTATGCTGAGTAAAAGTTCCTAAGCATCTTGGAGGGCAGTCTGGAGTCTCTCAAGTGTCTGAGGTGGTAGAGACGCTGATGTGACAGGACCATGACTGGACCATGTGAACACTGAGGTATCTGTAGCTGTCCACTCTCTCCACTGGGCTCTCGTTAATGGCGGGGGTCATCAACCATTTACTACTACCAACAGAGTGAAGTGAGAAAACTTCACTTTAGGCCTGCTAAAAGTTTGGCAGAGGTGTTAGCTGAACTTTGCTCTAAATTTGCTGGAATTGGTTCCAATCTGGACAGTATAGACCTTATGGCTGTTTGCTCTTTAGGAAGGGGCAGAGGAGAACCAACCATTACTGCAGTTTGTGCAAAATATGTTGTGGTGCTGCATATTTTGGAGGGAGCATACTGATCACCATTAGTTCTCATATTTTTGAAATATCAAGATCTATTGTTTGTCTTTTGCTTTGTTAAACAACGTGATATCACATATAAGCGAATGAAACCTTTTATTTTGGCAGCGGACCTCTCACTGGAGACTGAGATAACAAAATAAGTTTAATGCAATGTTGTTTACCTTTCAGCTGTGCCTGACAGTCCTGTCAGCCTGCAGCGCAACAGCTAATCCGCACAACCGCTTGGAACAGGTTTTATGTTGGATATAAACCTTGTGACATAAAACTTCATCTGTTTGGTTAAGGCTGAAGTTTAAAAAAATTTTTTTTTATCAAAGACAGGTTTGAGTTATGTGACCGAACAGTAATTGTATTATGTTGAATGGGTTTGTTTATTAGTTAGTTAAGCCTTTATTTGTCACATATACATTACAGCACAGTGAAATTCCTTCTTCGCATATCCCAGCGTAACTG
>JAQMYL010000005.1:16660608-16687830 GCA_030014365.1 Clarias pachynema | reverse complement strand
GGCGATGCTGGGGTTCGAACCCCCGACCTTCCGATCAGTAACCCAGTAACCCACAGCCTTAACCGACTGAGCCACCATGTTAAAAAGCATAGTTCAGCTACTCTTTAGAGTGGATCAGCTTAAACCCCAATCGACATAATATAAAGATACGTTAAAAGGTGACTGTGTAACAGTTCAACGAATATAAAGAAGCAGAAGGCTTACAAAAAAATGACATTTATTAGAAAACCAAGTTGCTTCAATTAATCAACAATGACATTCCCAGCCAAAGTGGCTCAGAGCCCACTACAGGGGTTCTCCTTAACGAAAATCCACTGGCTGTCACATACACATCTGGCTTTATTCCCATATCATTAACAGAACCCTTTAATAGTTACAGGTGTTTGAAACCATATATAGTTATCCCCGTCTGTAGTGTCAGGCTTCCTTTGGACATTTTCAGACCCCTCACTGGCTAACATTATCACCCGTCTCTTTAAACTTGTGGGAAGCCTGAAGTCAATTTTAGGTTTAAACCATTCTACTCCACAGTCCCGATGGGCGAGCGCCATGACCGTGGTGCCCATGAGGCGCACTGGCTTAATATCAGAAAGCAAATCTGCCATGAAAAGAGTCTGAAACAGCTGCCTCAAACACTGGGAAGTTCTTAAACTCCTGTCGCCTCCTCCACGCACCAAAGCCTCCATGCTGATCTCATATAACTCAATGGGAAAATTCCTAGAGCTCCCAAGCATGAAGAGCACACGAGGGACATGACTGAGGGAAAAGAGATCCTCCAGGTGATCAAGCACCTCATCCAGGTCTCGCAGTGTCCGCTGCCAAGTTGAGTCCCCTGATGACCTGATGGATTTACTAACAGCTTCGTCCTCCAGCTGTGGGCAGAGAATAGTGGTCATGTGCCTAATATTTGTACATCATAATTGAACAAACTTATTTTAAAGTGCTGTTTGGCTTATTCTCTGTGCAAGTCTTTATGTTCCTAAGTTCTCTCACCTCTGAAGTTGCAAGCTGCTGCTTTTGGAAGACCATCTGATCATAGGTCATGGGCAGCTGCTGTCTCTGGTACAGGACACATTTAAGAAGCTCACAGACGAGTCTGTAACAGCCATGTTGTGTCACGCTCCCTGGAAAAACCACGTCAACGCAGCCTTTCTCTTGCGCTCTTCTCGCAATCTCCTCGTCATAGTTCTCGCACACGGACTGCTGTGCAGACACTCGGCTATAGACAGAAATGGATTTTATTTAGTTTAAGATATTTGGTATGCTTAAAATAGCTATTACTTTCAAACAGGAAGAAAAGAACACAACCCTCTTTATCCTTGTTTGTTTTTAACTACCAATACCATCATGAATTATTTAATAATTATACATTATTTCGGTAATAATACTTTTCTTTGCTTTTTTCTCTAAGCTAGAGACTCTAGGCTTCTATTTGTATTTGCTTTTATGCCTAAATAAATCTATTAAACAAACTGACCTTAAAGAAAATACAAAAAGCCACTGCAATATCAAAATAATTTTGAAGAAAAGTTACATAATAGCCTAAGGGGCTGTTCACGCCATGTCTAAAATTTTGTGGAAAAAACACTTTCTCCTTTCCCAAGAGGCGTGGCGTCTGCCGTTGCTAAGCAACCATGAGCAATGAGAAAGTTGCGGGATTTAAATGTATTTCCAGCACCGAATATTCCTTTCATTAAATTCTACTATTTATTTAACACATTTAAAAGAACACAGTTGAACACGCAAAATATACGAATGTGAACGGCCCCTAAAACAGTAAACATGCATAGCAGCCTAGTCAGAGAAATGGCACTGTCTGCATTTAGTTAGCTGCTAAAGCTTAGCAAAAAAAATAAAAAGGTGTGGCGGCCAAACGGAAACACAGTTGTTTGTTTTTTATCTTGGGAAATTCTGTGAAATTCTAACCACATAGGGGACGTAACGTACACTGCAGAAGTCGACGAGGTCACCAGGACAACCTAACCCTACCTGCAGGACAGAACGGTCTGTTGGCCGTTAGCTAACTAGCTAATTTTGAACAGGTGCTGTTAGCCGACCTGATCTTATCTCCAGATAGACTACAAACGTAACAATTTATAAGTCTAACACGCTTTTATTTAACAACGCTCTATTATAAAACAACAATGTAAATGCTTACCGTCACATTAAATGTGTCTTAAATTATTTGTTTATTAATCTAGGAAGTTCAGTAGTGACTGTAAACCTAATTTCTTTCCTATTATGTTTACAGTCATTGGTGAACTTCCCAGATTAATAAACAAATAATGTAAGACACATGTAATGTGATCGTAAGCATTTGTCCTGATTTTAATACTGTTGATTTTTTTTTATAGAGCGTTTGTTGTGTGGCACCTAGCTGACAATATTTCAAAAACAAACAAAAAATAATTATAATTATGAATTAACTACTTAAATACAAGTGTGATAATGTTTCTGCACAGTGCTTCTATCTTACTTTAGTAAACTTTCACTAAAATAATAATTTAAAAAAATCAACTGCTAAAAAGCCATAATCATTATCTTAAACCATTAGCATTTAGCATTAGCAAGTCCTTTATTTCTGTACACTACTTTTAATTTAACGCTGTTTGTGCTAGAGAGAGAGAGAGAGAGAGGGAGAGAAAAGAAAAGGCAAACAGAACTCAGTAATTAACCCACCGGTGGTAATGAACTTCTCCCCGGTCTGAGGATTCTCCTTCTGCCGGAGTCGCGGGGGCGTCTCTCCACCTCCAGCAGCTCATCTCGGCTCCGGTGGATCTGGTGGATCACACGGCAGGACTGTAGTCGATGCAGATAATCGTAAGTGCAGTGATGGTTCAGTAAAATCTCAGAAGAGTCGCAGAGTGAAGTCTCAGTATATAATCACAAAGAGAGAGAAAATCGCAGTATGAGTGATCGCAGAGAAATACTCAGCAGGAATGCTCATAACGACTTTAAACTGCCGCGCGTCAGAACGCGACTGGAAAATAAACATGACGCTGAACTACCGTTACTATGGCGACCTGATGTCACTTCTCATGGTGGCACGCACTGTTTCTTCATATTATCTTATATTCGATTATTAAAATAAACACAGATTTTGTGTTGTTTTTATATTTTGTTGTATGTTTTATTCACAGTAGATATCATTTATATTTTAATATTATAAATAATAAACCTTATCATAGCAGTGGTGGCTGGTGGAAAATGTGCTACACTGACTAAACACAAGTACAGTATGTCTAAAAAAAAAAAAAAAAAAAAAAATATATATATATATATATATATATATAATATATTTTATTTATATTATATAATAATAATAATAATAATAATAATAATGTTTTAAGCTCCAACAACTACTGACAAAATCTACAGTCTCAAACTCTCTCCTGTTTATTTCTCGTAGATGATAACGAATTTTTACGGTAACGAGTCGTAAAATAAAAGGCACTCGAGCGCCCTCTATAGACCATTCGCCACTGATACAGGTCAACTATCTACATTATAAAATTGTTTTATATCTTTAATTATAAATTATTTTTAATATTTAATAAATAATAAATAAATTTAATAAATAATTAATGACCAATGTTGACCCTTTGTAGTTATTCATAATGATAATTTTTTTTTACTTTAATTAATGATACACCTAATACATTTTCTATTTGATTCAATTAAATAAAATTTTATATGTACAGTATACCGCTTTCAACAATTAACATTGTCGCAAAGCACCTTCACACAATTAAAAGAATTATTTAAGTTTGTATGAAATGTAAATGTGTATGAATCAAAATGATAACATTGTCCCTGATGAGCAAGCCGAGGACAATGGCGACAATGGCAAGGAAAAACTTCCTGAGATCTGATCAGTACTAATGCACCACAGAAAGACAAATATCAACATATCTTTTCATATACAAACAGGCATAAATGTGTTAACCCTTTTAGCCAGGGGTATCTACAGTTTGCGGTTATGTAGGTAAAAAAAACCTTTTTTCCCCCAAATTTTATTTTCAGTACTAAATGACCCTTTTTATCGATGTTGGAAGCTGTGCTGATTGACATGTCCTAACTGATCAACAACCAATGAGTTTCCATTTTTTTGGACAATGCTAGACATCAACATTGGGCGAGAAAATAATACTGATATCTACAGCACCTCTTGAGAAATTTTAATATCATAAATATTTTTCCTGTAATATACAAGGTGGTATCAAAAAGTTTCAAGACTAGTTTTGTAACAAACCAACAGGTGGCAGCACAAGGCTGCATGCACACAGTGACAGTCACAGTCACAGGGAGCACCGAATTTCATTAGTGTGCCAAATGAGATTTAATCATGAACAGCAAGTTAGAACAAAGAGCAAATGTGAAATTCTGCGTGAAACTGGGCAAATCTGCCACAGAGATGTTTGACATAATTTGGCAAGTTTACAGCGATGCTGCAATGAGTCATTCGAGATTTTTAAAATGGCACATGCGCTTCAAAAGCAAAAGAACATCAATGGAACATGATCACATTAATCAGGAAGACCTTCAACAAGCTCAAAATATTTCCCCAAAAATGTCGAAATCATTTAGCAACTTGTCCATGATGATCATCGGAGAACAATGAACAACATTGCTGCTACTGTCGTGTGTGTCATACGCATAGTACAGGCAATCCTCACATGCGATTTGAACATGCGCCGTGTTGCTGCCGAATTCGTTCCCAGACTGCAGACCCAGGAGCAGAAGGAAAATCACATCGATGTCTGCCAAGAACTCCATCGTGCCATGGATGACCTGTCGAGGATCATTGCCAGTGACAAAACTTGGGTGTATGCGTACTGTACAACTCTGACATGAAGCAACAGTCATCTCAGTGGAAGAGCCCACCATCACCACAACCCAAAAAAATCAAGGCAGGTCTGCAGCTCAACCTAGTGCATGCTCATTGTCTTTTTCGACATTCGTGGCGTTGTGCATCAAGAATTCAATAAAAGTCAATAGTGAATTCTACTGCCAGGTTTTAAGGCATCTGCAGGAGGACAACATGATCTTTTCTTTGCCCCTGGCCTTGTCGATCACTGTATAGTCTTTCTGAGGCACACAACCTCCTGCTACCTCTGCGGTAAAGCTATTGTCAAAGTAGCAAGAAAAGAAAAGTCTAGACACAATGACAAACTTTTTTTATTCTTTTATTTTTTACTGTCCGGAATTAAACAAGTTGCTGAAGGTCAGGACTTTTCCTTACTTATCAACTTTTCCTTTATTATAAATGACCAAACATTTCCACACACATTAGTACAATGATAAGTCTCTATAAATATATTTCCCAAATTTTATACACTTTTTTTGATTGGTTGCATGTAATCTTCTCATGTCCCACATGCTCCTTTGATAACTTCAGTGAGTGCAATAAGCGGTTAAATGACACAAAATTAAAAATACTTTTTATATGTATTTATTGTCCTCATCAGGTTTTATGATAAAACAGACCATTTATTTTTAGGAAAGCACCTGCATTTTTGACAAACAATAAGTGAAATATGTGAGATCGTTCATTCACGTCAATATGTAGCGATCCTGAGGGTAATTTAAAACACAGCTAAGAGCTAGAGAAGGCTAGGTTAACCACTAGCCACTAATTGCTCATCTCTAAGGCAAACATTGCTTTTCTTAAGAGCTAAAGAAGGCTAGTTTAGCCATTAGCAGATAGCTGATACATGCTAGCCTAGCATAATGTACTGTACAGTAGTTCCCAAAAATGAGTCGTTTCCTTATTTCCGTCTGGAAATAAAGAAAACAAAAACAAAAGATTGTGGGGAAACAAAAAAATGTAAACCCGGTCGTTTCCCCGTCTCCTGTTTTACAACAGGGAAACAAAAATCAGATCATTTTTTGTTTCCTATCTTGAAAATATATAATGGGAAATGTAATAAACGGCAGTTATCTGATTTTATTTGATAGAATACATGGCATTACACAATTATGCTGTGTTTATTGCGGACAGAATAATAAGCAGAATGTCTTGTAGTAATATATCCGCTGCATTATGTAGCCAGTTTTGAACCAAGTTTTTTTCTGAGAGAAGTGTGCGGAGGTGGTGTGCTGAGCCTGGGCTTTCAAAGGACTTCTGCCCTGATTGTCAATTTAAAGTTGAAATCGCTAATGCAGGGGCTCTCCAGTCTGGATCCGGACCGCACGGCAGGTCAATCCGGACTCAGCCCACTTCAAATTCGGAATACAACAATACATGTCATAAAGTATATGTTTATATACTCTTTTTTTGACCAGGTTTAGGCAGCTAATTGAATGCAGACGGGGCCATTTCTCAGACTAGGCTGCTGTGCATTTTGACTGTCTTAGGAGCCGTTTACATGTCACACTTTTGTGTGCTCAATTGTGTTGGTTATGTACTGTATGTGAGCCTTCAATAACAAAAGTGGATTCCATATCTTCCAGCGTCCTAACATACCGTATGACTGCAGATCAATCCCTGCTATCCAATATCACCCAAATGAGAATGGGTTCCCTATAAAAGCGCAATATAAAACTGAATTGTATTGACTCGAAATACATTCATTGTACACTGGTAAACAGTTATTGTGCAGTACTTACAAATCCTTTCTCTTACCTATTACTGTTTGCTTTCAATCTATACATACCTTTCTGTTCTTTGCAGGTTATATCTGATAATCATTTCCTTCCTGCTTGGTTACGAATAAAGCACTGTAACATTTTTGGTTTGTCTGTCTTTGTTTTTAATTGCATTCAAATGATTAAAAATATAGAAATCCATGGTTTACTTTGAACATTGATTTTCTTGACAGTCCAGATAGTACAGTTGTACTATACAGCACTGAAAGTGTTAATTTATTAGGAAGTTATTCCTTTGGTCAGACCTCTGGACCTGTTTCTCTAAAGCCTGCTCCAGCTGCAGCCAGTGGTGTTTCTCTAGTGCCTGCTGCTCATTAACAGGGGGGAAATGTAAACAACATCCAAAGATCAGTGCTGGTTTAGTATATGTTCATATCAATGTTTATGCTTATAAGGTCAGGCAACGTAATCACCCGTTATGGATATGTGGATTGTAGCTATGTTGAGTATAAGCGCTTACCTTTGTATGGCTATAGCCCTTAGCAGTTTGAGTAGCCACTTGTTCATTTAACTTTACTTTGGATTTTTCAGCTTCCTTCCTCTTCTGTACCTCCTGCTGCTTCATCTCCAGAGTCTTCTTCAAGGCCATGACTCTCTCATCCATGCTGACCGCCTCCTGCAGCTTCGATCTCATTTTCTTCTCCTCCTGTCTGTTTCACAAAGGCATTGACACTTTGACACCCACACATTTAAAATAACTGAAATCTTAAATGTTTTATTTTTCCAAAAATATACTTCATCTGTAAGTATGGTTACTTTTGTGCAGTGACCAGTCTTGCTGCAGTCCTGGATGCGGTAATGATGTCCAGATGCTCAAGCAGTAGCTGCTCTCTCCTTTGTTTCTCCTCCACAATTTTTTCCCTCCTTTTCTCCTGCTCGTGCTGCTCCTCCTCCTTCAGCCTGGACAAACGTTCCCGTAGCTCCACCAAAGACATCTCACAAAGCAGCTCATGACCTCCTGTCTGGAACAGCACAGGGATGACCAATATATTTTGTCGTTGCTCTGCAAACCATTATTAGGTTGCTTTAACATTATTACTACTGTATTTCATGCATAAGATGTTACATACCTCTGTGTCGTCTATAAACTTATGACTGAGATGAGGCACTGACTCTATGGCTCGAATCTGACGGATGAGCTCAAACTTCCGGCCCAGCTCAGCCTGGGCTTCTTCTAGTGCCTGCCGAAGTAGTTCCTGGCTTTGCTCAGAGACCTCCTTAACTGAAGTAATCATACACATTATGCTTACATATTTTTTCATATTTAAAAAAAATGACATGGGGTAGGTCTGGGAAAAAAGGAAACACACCAATGCGTCTTTTGATCTCTTGCAGTTTCACTTTGGCAGCTTTGGAGTTTTTGTGGCCATCAGCCACCAACTGCACCAGCTCCCTCATCTCCTTCTCTTCTTTCAGACGCTTCTCTGCATACCTGCGCATCAGCTCTGCCGTCTGGGACAATCATATATATCAAATCACAAAGGTGCATATTCTGTAAATGCTATAAAAAAAAATTATGCATGATAAATAACCTCCTCTTTCTTGAGCAATGCTTTGTTCTGGTTGAGCTCAATGACTCGTTGTTGTGCCAGCAGAGCTTCCTTATGGATAATCTTTCCCTCAAGCCTCCTGTACTCTATCTGAGCCAGCTCCTCCTGCAAGTCCTTCTCCTTCATCTCTTTCTGCCACTGCAGGAAAGCTGAGGGATCACTGGCTCCCTGCATCAAACGCTCAAGCCTGTAAACACATAAATATATTAGACATATTGCAAAGCATGACCTATTCAGACCACTTTAGTAAACGTATATGGTTTTTATAATAGTTTCCCATAGAGCAGATGGTTACCTATTCAACTCCTCTTCCACCTTTCGATTGTGAAACGCTCCCTCCCGAAGGATCGCGGTTGTGTTCAGTCTGACAGGCAAAGTGTTTGTCTGCAACATTTTGAACCAAACACGAAGTACACATGATAACACTTTCAGTTTTGCACTTGGTCACTGTAGTCTTTATAGTGTACCTTATGAGTGGCCGGAGTTCCAGAGGAGTAAACAGAGTCAAATTTGAGTTCTGCTTCACAGCTTTGCTGAATCTGGGACAGAATGTTCTAAAAAATACAAACCACAGCGTTGCACGATAAACAGATTTTGCATTATAAGGGATGTTCGTGTCTGTATTACTGTTATACAGAGCCATACACAAGTAGAGAAAATATATTATGTTTTCATGATCAATTGTCTTACTTTGGTTTTCTCTGATTTCTGTGGGTTTGCACATCGGAATTGCTGAGTGTTTGCCTCATACAATACTTTCTATAGATAGCAGAAATGTAAATAAATTAAACATATCTCAAGCATTAATAAAGAAAATCAATGGTATTTTAGGATAATTGATCAGCAGGATCACAACAGGACATCATTTTTATAGCACCTCCACATCTGTAAAGCTTTACCTGTGCTTTCAGATAGTTCTTCTGTTTGATGTCCTCTAAAACCTGTGGCTCCTTTGGAGCTTTATGGATACTGCCAGGCACCTGAGTGTGAAATAACAATGGTCATTTTACAAGACATAAAGTATGCATAGTATTGTCTAATATATACTGTAGTATCTATTTTAGAGATATCTTAAGTGGTGTAAGAGTCATGGAGAGTGATCTGTGAATGTGCTCCATTACTGCACCAGACAATTCAGAAGATGGCCTTTGTGCCAGCCATGTGCTCAGATTTAGAGACAGAAGTTCAATAACATTCAGGACTAAATGTAAGCTTGAAATGATAATTTCTATTAAATAAGTGAATTCAAATTAAATTAGAGCAACCTGCATCCTTGATGTTGTTTTTTGCCTACTACTTGTGACTACTGTAAGTCCACTGTAAAATATAATTACAGAAAATATGTGCTTGTTTCTACCCTTTTAGATGGCTTTAAGGTACTTCAATTACAACGGTACTCATTATTTTATCCTAAAAATGACTTAAATTAAGAAATTTGAGAGATGAGAGATTTCTGCTCACCGGCTTGGCTTTCTCTTGTTGTGGAATCAGTTCAGGAGCAGGAAGTGAACGAGGTTTGGGCTTCGTCAGGTCAAACTCCTGAGGTTCTGTTGACTTCTTAGGAAATTTCTTTGGCAGGCTGCCCTTGGATATTCTTTTCCCAAGATATTCTAACAGGCCTTCTATTTCAGTCTGCCATCTAATGAAAAGGACATGGGGAGACTGGAACAGTGACTGACAAAAACGTGAGTCATACTGGATTTCCTGTATAATTACTGATCATCTATGATGCATTATTCTTCCTCAAATGTGTGTAGGTATTTGTAAGCTCTCAAGAAGCCTCAATCATTAATTCCCTTGTTTTACCTCAGTAATGGCTCTATCCACTTGCGCTCTACATAGGTGGCATCATAGAGCTGACTCCACTCCCCACGGATCCATGTGGTGAGGTTGGTAACATTAAAGAAGAAACTCATGAACTGAGATGTCCGGGGATGATTAAGGGGGCAACACAACAAATATTTGTTGATAATGGTACACTAGAAACTTAACTTATTCTACATGATACTGCAAGTTACAGAAGGCAGTGAAAACAAGCGATAAAGGCAAGACATTAAGTCAAACAATGACAATCTTAGCCTGTTTAAAACTCAGAGTCACATGAAGTGCATGTCTAGACTTGATAATATGTCTCTCCTTACTTTGTACATTTTTGAGTTGTCCAGCGACCTTATAATTGTACTGAACTGATCCAAGCCCAGATCATCCAGATGGAAGATGGCAAGATAAGAAACCACTGAGAAATAAATAACAGAGCATAATGAGGAAAATTGAAGTTATAATCCATGTTGAATTCTTAACATTTCATCTTTAGTTACAAACTAAAAATATTAATTTTTTGCAATGTTAACATACCAACAAACTGGTTTCGATCAGCTTTAAGATAATATTTTCCTTGTTCATCATAAAAGCTGTTGATCACAATATCCAAAAGTTTCTGATGCACTAGACACCCATAAACTGCGTCAGTGATGAAGAGCTGCTCAGCAGAGGACCGGTTCTGGGGTACAGAAAAGATTATAACAAAGTTCTTTAAGAATTTTCTAATGATATACACCCACTAATAAAAGTGAGTACTCCCCTCTAATTACAGCAATCATATTAGTATATTTCCTCAAAGGACAATACTATAGAAATGAAACTTGGATATATTTTAGAATAGTTAATATGCAGCTTGTATAACAGTATAGATTTATTGTCCTCTACATATAACCATTATTGTCAAAATAGGTGTCAACAAAAGTGAGTACACCCTAAGTGATAACAGTTGTATAAAGTCACATTTCCTATTCATCATGTTCATGTGTGTGTCAGTGGCCAAGTATGTCTCCAGACCTGAACACTATTGAGCACCTTTGGGGCCTCCTCAAGTAGAAGGTGGCGAAACGCCATGTGTCTAACATCCAGCAGCTCTGTGATATCATAATGGAGGTGTGGAAGAGGATCCCAGCAACAACATATGCAGCTCTAGTGAATTCCATGCCCAGGAGTATTAAGGCTGTGCTAGATAACAATGGTGCTCTCACGAAATATTGACACTTTGGACACAGTTTGGGCATGTTCACTTAGGGCATACTTATTTTGGTTGTCAGTTATTTAGACAATAAAGTCTGCATGTTGAGTTATTGTTAGAGTACAGATTTACTGTCCTCTACTGTCCTCTGGAGTGGCCATCGTAGTCTCCTGACCGCAATATCATTTTGGGGGGGGGGACTCAAAATTATATTGAGGTCAGGAGACTACGATGGCCATGGCCACTCCAGAACCTTCATCTTTTTTTGCTGTAGCTATTGTAGTGTCAACTAGGCCTTGTGCAGCTTTCATGCTGTAGAAAGCAAATTGTCTGCCAGTATTTTCTGATAACATGCAGCATTCATCTTGCCATCAATTTAGACTAATTTCCCTATGCCATTGGAGCTCACGCAGCCCCAAAACATAAGAAATCCACCACCATGCTTTACAGTGGGGATGGTGTACTTTTTACCGTATGCCTTATTGATCCCTCTGTGAACATAAAGTTCAATTTAGGTCTCATCACTCCAAATGACTTTGCTCCAGAAGCTATGAGGCTTGTCTAGGTGCTGTCTGGTGTACTGCAAGCAGGTATGTGTTCAAGTACCTCCTTATTGTGCTCCTTGAAACACCACTACCACTTTTTTTCCAAAGCAGCCTGTATTTCTCTCTAAGTTGTATGCCAAGTGGGCTTTTTTTCTGTCCCGAATAATTCTTCCAGCAGAAGTGGGTGAAATCTTTTTTGGGCTACTTAACAATGGCTTAGTATCAACAGTACCTCTAATTTCCCATCTGTTTATCAGAGTTTGAACAGTACTCACTGGCACTTTAAAGTGTTGAGATATGTTTTTTATATGTTTTCTCTGCTTTATAAACTACCTTATTATGCATCTATTATTACAACTAGTGAAATGCCTCTTGCTCATCCAATCAACTTACTTGGTGGAAACAAACTCTTGTATAATATAAACTACAAAATGTGACTGATTTATATCAAAGTATAACCTACCACAAGAGTCTTGGCACAGTCCTCGATAAAGGTGTCCACACACTGTTTGTCTGGCTCGTACATGTCCAGCAGCTTTATTGCCTCTTTGACTAGCTCCTTGTAGTTCATCCTGGCAGTGTTTTCAAACCAGCATGTGCATATTTAAATTTTTATTGCATTATTATTATTGTCTGGGGATTATTGCTCCCCTTTGTTGTTATTGTGAAAATGTAGTGCTCCTCCATTCTGATCTGTTTTGCTGTTGCCTAGCAACAGTGGGCGTGTCCTAAAGTGGATGCTTCGTCATAGGTGATATTAACCCGTTTCCGCTATGTCCAAATGTATTTTGTGTATATGAAAGAAAAAAAAGGGTTTAGAAAATGAAGAAAGAAGAGGACAAGAAGAAGGGTTTGTTAAGGGCGACGAAAAAGAGAAGAAAAAAAGAGCATTTAAACTGTACGGAAGGTGAGGGAGATCATAACCAGTAGGTGGCGGTAATGCAACATAGTGGATAAACACCATAAAAGACAAAAGTGGTTACGTAGTATTAATATTTTAAATGTATATAATAAAATGAAATAAAAAATTGTAAAACAGAGGCATTTGTCGATACTTTTTTGTCACCGATATTGCGGCCAAATTCACGCTTATGATCTGATTGGATAGTAATTCTTACTCACAGAGAATATTTACGTGTAATTGGCTGGTTGTATGTAAAAAACAAACAGCAGCCAATGAGTAAATAGACTGCGAGGCACTACTGGCCAATCCTAGAGCCGGATGCCGGATTTGTCGAAAAACGGTGGGAAAAACACGTTTGTCAAGAGCAGCGCTTCAGTCTGATGCCACTTCCGCAGTTGTGCCGAGGAGCTTCAGCTCAGTCATGAGAAAGGAAAAACAACTGGGCGGCAGGACGAGCGGTAATCAGCCCCGACCTCACCGCTGCTCCACACGCACAATGGAGTGATAATGTTCGCGTTTGTTTAATGTATTTGTTCAGCCAGCTTGACACGGGGTCGTTTGAAGCGAGCTAGCGTTAGTTAGCTGTGCCGGAGCTTTTCAGTGGCTGGGGTTCAGGAGCTGCTCCACTCGGGACAAAGCCTCGGTAAAGCTGGCGAGGTAAAGCCCATGATGAATCGCTTCCGGAAGTGGCTGTATAAGCCAAAGGTAAGTGTGACACAAATCCGGGACAGAGATTTACATCACACCTGGAATCGTGGCTAAAAATGCAGCTCGGTTATAGCTAACTTCAATACTGCTGTTTCCTGTAGCGTACCTACTGTATTGTCAAGTGTGTGTGTGTGTGTGTGTGTAAGAGAGAGATGGAGAGAGAGCTCATCTTTGCTGACACACAGCAAGAAAAAAAAACCTGATTAGCTAACCAACTGTGTGTCCAGACAGTTGTGGGTAATCCTGCTTTTATTTTGCCTTATTATCATCTTTATTAATCTGTGAATGCGTTTATTAGGGATTTGTGTAGTCTGTGTAGATAAAGCTGTGCTCAAGCTACTGGAGTTACACTTGAGTGGTGTTTCCTCACTTTCCCTCTGTCCCAGTGTATTGGTGTGTAAATTCATCATCTAACTGTGTTACAAAAAAAATCAGCTAAACAGTCTACCTGGTATCAGTGCAAAGAGATAATCAAAGATACAAGATCAAGAAGGTCACTCATTAAGACCATGTTTAACTGATTTATTTATTTATTTATTGTAACATACAGTAGCTGCTTAATCTGCAATTAAATTCATCCTTAGCAACCAAGAACCACTCTGTCCTGTCACACTTCCTCACTAGCTTTAACTACAATTTCAAAGGGGATATATATTTTCCTACATGCACTATATGGACAGAATTATTTGGCCAAACCTGCAATGACGTTGTATCCAAATACATATACTTC
This sequence comes from Clarias pachynema, assembly GCA_030014365.1. Lineage (NCBI taxonomy): Eukaryota > Metazoa > Chordata > Actinopteri > Siluriformes > Clariidae > Clarias > Clarias pachynema. Next base: position 16,673,732 of record JAQMYL010000005.1, on the reverse strand, counting down.
AATATGGAGTTGGTCTCCCTTTTGCAGCTATAGCAGCTTCCACTCTACTTTGATGCTCTCCACAAGATTATGGAGTGTTTCTGTGGGAATCCTTGCCCATTCATTCTGTAGAGCATTTATAAGGTCAGGCACTGATGTTGGATGAGAAGGCCTTTCTTGCAGTCTCCGTTCTAGTTCATCCCAAAAAAAGACAAACGTACTCGATGGGGTTGAGGTCAGGACTCTATGTGGGCAAGTCAAGTTCTTCCACACGGAACTCATCAAACCATGTCTTCCTAGTCCTTGCTTTGTGCACTGGGGCGCAGTCATGTTGTAATAGAAAAAAGGCCTTCCCCAAACTGTTGGCACAAAGTTGGAAGTGTAGCATTGACCAAATGACATGTCTTGGTATATTGAAGCATTAAGAATGGAATGTCTATAAGTATAAGTGCTCACCAATAACAATCAAAGACCCCTCAGAACAGCTTTTATTTACAATATACAATTTATTCGGATGTTAGGTTTATCATTTAAGTGTGTATAATTATGTTTGTACAAATTTAGTGAACTCAGCTAATAAAGCATGCTTGTGATTCAGAATAATAAAACAAGGGATTAATGGGATCATTTACTAAAGTACAATTAATCCAGAATTGCTGAAACTGGTTGTAGTCTTCTTGTGTAGAGGACCTGAAAAGTAATGAAGTTAAAGGCTTTTGTTTCCAGGCCTCAAAATGTTTGGACCTTGAGGACCTTGTAATTTAATGTTTTTATTGTTGTTGTTTGCTGATTTATTTTCTACATTATAGAACGATACTCATATTTTCTTTTATATATAAAAATATATGTAACTGAAATAACACATATGGCTTATGTAATTAAGTAACAGCAACAACAGCCAGTTGTTATTTAAAGACATGAAGGTCTTGTTCTGGAATAACATTATTGTCAATTGCATTTGCAAAACCGATCAAACACCCTGCTAAAACTGGCTCTCATGAAGATTATCCCAGACCAAAACTCCCTCTGCTGCAGAGGAGAAGTTCATTTAGAGTTACCAGTCTAAAAACCCCACAAATTTACAGAACCTCAGATTAGAGCAGTTATGAAGGCTTTACAAATCAGTTGCCTTCGGACATTTTTCCTATTTTTGTTTTCTAACTCCTTTTCTAAAACACATTAAATATTATATTTTTATGATGTAGTGAATGATCTTATAACATAAGTAAGCTTAATATAAAAAGTTTGGAAACCTTAAAAGCAGATGAAGGAAAGGGCAAGAATTCTGTACTGCCCCAGTGCACAGATCTCCTGCATTCACCTTTTATTATTTTTTTGTCTCCAAATCATAAAGTAGTAATAAAAAAAAAAAAACTGTGACATAATACTTAGTATAAAGGATAGCTTTGTCTTATGTCAGTGCTACAGCCTGTTCTGGAGTTAATGGGACAGAATCTGTGTAAAAGATGGATTAAAATAAAAGATGAGAAAACTGTGTTATGGTTATTGAGCTTAACCTCACACTGGGTTAAATTTAACCTGATATTGAAGTAAAATTAGTTAATTTACCTTTTTTAAAGGTATGTTTTTACCAAAACCATGTACATGTGTTATACATGTGTTTATTGTACCTCTAGAATTTCTTATCAACATAATACAACTGATGAATGAAGAATAAACTATTCAGTGGTCATCCATTGTTTCCTGCTTGATTGGAATGTAAATATGACCAGTGAGACATAGGACAGAGTACCTTAGTCATTCATCAACAAGAGAAAGATTACACAACTGAAGTAAGAGAAATGTGTGTTAATATTCACACGTCAGGCAACAGATGTTTCATCAGAACCTTCATTACTAAGGGTGCCAATATTTTAGCATGATGATGGAAACTGTGACGGAAGGGAGTCATCCTGTCGTAAGTTATTAAATTAATGACTGAATTAGTTACATGTCCGAGCCTGCTATCGAGTGCTGACTCCGATGGATGTAGTTACGTTTAAAGGATGAGTCAGTTCACTGACTTTGTTAGCACTTCCTGTTTTTATATAAAAGAATTTGCATGACATCCTGAGAACAGACTTAGTTGAGCATGACCTCATTGTTGCATTACAACAGAAACGATTTGCCGATTGGTATTTCTGAGAGGCGTCTTGTTGGAGCTGTAACAGTGTAATAGCTCACCAGAGTTCCGGTAGGAGTTCAGAGTGGAGTAACGTACTACTTACCATCAGCAGCGCTGATTTAATTTGAGTGCAGCCTTCTAACTGGTGAATTTTTAGTGTCGAGGACAATTCAATTAAGCTTTGGGTGAGTCGTTGTGTTTGTCCGTATTGCGTAGCTTAATTTGCTCTGACTTTGCATCAGTGATATGATATCCATCTAACAGCAGTGTTCTGACTAACCATGTGTCGTGCAACTTACTTGAAATAAGAACATGACACCAGGATACAGTGCCACCTCGCCTTACTGTTTACTATGGATCTCTGGGTTTATTGAAGTAATAGTTCAATAGTCCAATAGTCCTGTTTATTGAGAGGCCCTGGAATTGGTTACTTGAAGTCAAAAGTTATACTCGAACTATTTTCCCCATACAAAAAGCATCAAGGGTTTAGTAACCTCATGTCAACTATGCTACTGTAGGTAATAAATCAGTGGCAAATGATTTCGTCCAGGCTTTCATGTCACTAGCAGGCTGAGGTGTGTGTAATTACACAGTATAGCACATTCTTCTGGCGTAAGATATACACTGTAGGAGATAACCGATGATGAAATGTGACCTTCCATTTGTGAATCCTTTGCTAAGCACACACCATTTTCTTTCAAGTGGATTAGCTAAAGATAAGCAGTCATTCTGTGGTGGTTAAATCTGCTAAAGTATATATTTGCTGAATGAGCATGGCTGAGCTTGGGGTTTGCTGAATCGACAAATCAGCTTATCCCCTCCTTCACCAGATTGTGTTCCAAACACGTGCCATAACCAGGACCAGTTTATAACACACATGCAGCTCACAACTTGCCTTGGGAGAAAAATATCAGTTCTAAACACTGTATACAGTTTTGCCAAAAGTCTCAGAGTGTGAGTCTCTGGGTGATCACTAATGCTTCCTGAGTGCTTCTTCTGATTTAGTAATGTGCACCTGCATGAATCAGTGACCCTAATAGCTATGCAGAGAAAACCATAATAATAGGAACAGCATGTAATAAGGCCTTAGTGGTTAGTGTGAGGCACAATGATGTGAAAAGTTTGTTGGAATCCTCTCTGGAACGTTCCCCTCCCATACCCATGATGCACTCCCTGGAGAATGTGCTTGTGGTGTGTGGAATGCAGCAGAAGAAGGCCAAAGGTCTGCCTGTTTGATTTCAGTTTTGATATTGTTTCCTACCATCTCACAGCAGCCAGTATTTTTTGCTGGTCACATTTTTTTCCACTGGCTGGGTGGCCTTTACTCCTCAAGAATGTCTAGAGCTATAATACATACAACGGGCAGTGGAGAGTGGTCACTGTTCATGTTACATTAGCAGACGTCTAAGGAGATCGGTTTGTGACAGACTCCCTGTATTCCTTTTGTGTGCTGCAGAGGTCTGACCCTCAGCTACTCGCCCAGTTTTACTACGCAGATGAAGAGCTAAACCAGGTGGCCTCGGAGCTGGATAGTCTGGACGGCAGAAAAGACCCTCAGAGATGCACACTGCTCGTCAACCAGTTCCGCTCATGCCAGGTTGAGTATCCTATCTGTTTCTCACCACAGCCTGATCACATGTGTAAACAGTGTAAACGTAAGGCATACACTCCTTAACTTCATTATAGCTATGTTGACAGTTCTTTCTGCATCTCATTTACTTTTATTTGCAGGACAATGTGCTGAATATCATAAACCAGATCATGGATGAGTGTATACCAGAAGACCGAGCAAACAGAGACTTCTGTGTGAAATTTCCAGAGGAGATCCGCCACGACAACCTTGCAGGACAGCTATGGTTTGGGGCAGAGGTACAAGTCTGGTCTCTTAGCGTTAACACATACAAGTGCTACAATGTTGTACATTTGTTTAATAAATGTTTAAAATAGTTTAATATTTTTCTTCCATACTCTACGCTTGCTCATAAATGCAGTAAGATATCTGTAAAGCCAGCTGAAACTATTTTAGAAGGTTACATTTGAAGTTGAAGTGAATGCTGTGGGATTAGCCAGAGTGACATTGCTGAACATTGCAAGTTGTAGTTGGTCTAGTGAGTGACACTTTTTAAACACTGGTTCTGTGTCCAGTGTCTAGCAGCAGGCTCAATCATCATGAACAGGGAGATAGAGAGTATGGCGATGCGACCGCTGGCCAAAGACTTGACACGCAGTCTAGAGGAATTACGCAACATCACCCGTGACCAAGCGCTGCGAGACCTCAACTTCTACACAGATCGCATGAGGGAGGCGCTGCGCCAGTTTGACAGCCTTTTTGCTGAGTTTGAACTCAGGTACACATTTCGTTCACTTGTTTTAAATGCATAATACTATAATAATATACATTTTTAAGTCTGATTGGTTAATTTTCTATTAAAGCAAATTGTTAAAATAAAATTCAAATCACAGGTTTACATCAATAACCTATTTACAAGTATTTGTACAGTGAAAGAATGATATCATTTGAACCCACTAAAAGTCTGGTAGAAAGGTGTCTGAACACATAGCGCGTCACAGTTTGTTGCGCATGGGGCTACTTAAACACAGACCAATCAAGGTGCCCTTGCTGACCCGTGTCCACTGCTAAAAGTGCCTACAATGGGTACATGAGCATGAACTGGACCACAAAGCAATGGAAGAAGGTGGCCTGGTCTGATGCATCACATTTTCATTTATATCATGTGGATGGCTGGGTGTGTGTGCGTTGCTTAGCGGGGAGGAGCTGGCACCAGGATGCATTATGGGAAGAAGTTGGTGGAGGCAGTGTGATGCCTTGGGCAATGTTCTACTCAGAAACCTTGGGTCTTGTGGATGTTACTTTGACACAACATGCCTACCTAAATATTGCTGCTGACCAAGTACGCCTCTTCATGGAAACAATGTTACCCTGGCCTCTTCCAGGAGAATAATGTGCCCTGCCACACAAGGTGTTGTCTTGGCCTTCAAATTCTTCAAAGCTCAATCCAATTGAGAATCTGTGGGATGTGCTGGAAAAGCAAGTTCATGTAGTCCATTCCTCGATGGGTCAGCACTGTTTTGGCAGCAAAAGAATGTTAGGCAGGTGGTCATAATATTACGCTTGTTCATCTTAATTTCTCAGTAACATGACAAGCTGCATTTTTTTTGTCTTCTTGTCTTCAAGAAAGAGAAAAATAGTACAGTCCACAAAATGAAATGTAAAAATAAACAGTAAAAAATACATGCCATTTCTTTAATAAATTAAAGATTGTAAGAGTTGTTGTGATTTTCCCCACAACTGTAATTGCTGGTAGACATAAACCATATATGTGTCAATATTGCAAAATAAGTTATCTTGGTTTCTTGCTGGTTATGTTGCGTTACAGTTACGTATCAGCCATGGTGCCTGTAAAGTCTCCTAAAGAGTACTACGTCCAGCAGGAGGTGATTGTGCTCTTCTGTGAGACTGTAGAGAGGTAAGTCACAGACAGACAGCTAAAACACTGATTTATTTGCAAACTTACCCAATATTTTTGTCTTTCACATTTTACACAATTTAACTTGTGAAGCTTTCTAAGCAAAGAAAAAAAAACAGACATCGATTGGAAATATGGAAATCTGTTCATGTTGTTATGGTCAGTCCAGATTTGTGTAAAGAAAAATATACACAATTAGGCAGCATAGCAGGTTAAAACACATATCTTGACACTCTTTGAATTCTGTACTCTGACTGTAGTATCTAATTTCAAGGGCCCTAAAGCTTGGCTATCTCACACAAGACATGATTGATGATTATGAACCTGCTCTCATGTTTACAATCCCCCGACTAGCTATTGTGTGGTAAGGCATTGTCTATTAAATACCTTTTTTTCCCCACTAATCTCGATGAATAATTAAAATTATACCTTTAATTTAGAAAAATAGTGTTTCTGACTTTTTGTTCTTGTTTTAGCGGACTTGTCGTGTATCCCGATGGACCTCTTAACCTGGAAAACAAACCAGAGGACATGTCTGAACTCTTCCGACCTTTTCGCACATTACTGAAGAAAATTAGGTATGGGTATTCGCTGCTTTCTATCCAATACAAAACCAAACAGGACATTGTTGGGTTGTGCTGACTAACCTACATAGCACACAGTCATTTGCTCCTCTCTTACATAACCTTATTACAAGATGTTTGTGGGAGCTAGACTTACTGTTCTCATAGTGGTAATAACAATGTGGTGTATAGGGCTCAGTGGTTAGTCACTTGTTTTCATCACAATTCAACATAACATACTTTTAACTGATGTTTTTGTGCCGTTGATGCAGAGACCTGTTGCAGACTCTGACAGAAGATGAGTTAACGACCCTGGAGCGGAATCTGTGTATCTCCCAGGATGGGGAGTTTCCTGAAGACTCCATTTCCTCTACCCAGGAGTCTGATCCCTCAATCAACACCAAGAGTCAGGTTGAGGAGTCACAGAAAAGAGAGGAGAAAAAGGAAGTGGAGATGGTGACAGAGCTGACACTGTGTTCTTCTCACTCTGAGGAGGACAGTGCATGGGAGAATGACCAGGAACAGCATGAGGTCCTAATTGAAGGGGAGGTGGATGCTGATGTGGACCTGGCCTGTTCCATGCAGTATGATGAAGAGGAGATTGAGCAGCTCAACATGATGGTACACCGTGTTGGTGATCACATGTCCACACTGCTCTCACCACCAAGCCAGAGGCCGTCTCCAGCTCACTATCGCAGGAAGAAACAGTCCAGTGTGGGTGGATCGAGTGCGCCCTCCAGCCTTGGGGGATCAAGCACACCCTCAAGCACTGAAAACTCTCCTCACCGAACTCCTGGCTCCCAACACGAGGAAGATGATCGGGTCTTCTTCATGGACGACCTGGAAAGCATGGGCAGTGGTGGAGATGCTGGAACTAGCTCAGGGCAACTCCGTCAAAGACAGCAAGTCTCTCCCGTCGTGAAACTCGGATCCCTCAAGCCACTGAGGCCAGAACCTACAAGTGACTCCACCTGCAGTGAATGGGTGACGGCATGTAAATCAAATGAGCCTTTTAATCGAAGCAGCCAGGATAAACTGTGCCTCTCTTCTGGACCTGCAGGAACCTCTGAAACACTACCACTTGTGAATGGCTGGGAGGGGCAGCTGGATGGGGATGAAGAAGAAGGGGGGGAGCCAGCAGAGGTCATTGCTCACCGGACGGGTGGGATGAAGCTGTCGGCCACTGTGATCTTTAACCCACGCTCACCTAACCGGTCTGAGTTGTCAGTTGTGCCACGTTCAACCGAGGGAACTGCTCACCGCCTGCTCAACTCCTGTGTGTGCTGCACTGCTGGATGTGTTGATGCCCATGATGACTCTGCTACCACAGATGCCACCACCGGAGATGGGAATCTGGAGTTTAGCAAGTGCAAACTCACCATCACAAGCACTGTTATCCAGTCAGCGACGGGTGCCTGTGGCACGGGAAAGGGAGATCCCCCTTTGTCTCTCCCACCTCCACCTGGCCCACAACACCCGAGGGAGGAGAATGAGGATGAGAGAGGAAGACTTCTTAACGCCCCCTGTTGTGACAAGTGCCTTGTCAATAGTCTCAAGCTGTCTCCATACAGAGACACCGAAGAGGACGAGTCAAGAAATGGATGCGCTCTTCAGGAAAGAGCCTCTCAAGTAATGGCTAGCTCTGCGGCAAAGGAGAAACAGCCCAAAGAAGACAGCAAAAGTGACTTCAGGTTTGTGTGTTCAATGAGTAAGAGAGAGAGAACAAGAAGAACTGATGTATATTTATTTTTCCTTATATTTTGATTTACTTTGCTATTTTTCTTTTTTGGTTTTCCTCTGTTTTGTACTGTTAGTTGCTTTATGCTGTTTTTATTTTAGAATTCTATATTGAATCCTTATTTGTTTTTTTTGTTGTTGTTGTTGCTTCTTTTCATTTGCTCCTCCTTCCTCATATATTCCTTGAATGGCTGGCTGCAGTTTACAGGGATCCCCTCTCAGTTCAGGCAGCAGCAGTGACTGTGAGAGTGTGTCTGTCACCACATGCAGTCTTTCCAGTTCATGTACCCCCAGGTAAATTTAAATAGCTGTTGGCCCAATGTGCACTGATGACTGTATATCCATTTTTAGCACACAATAGCATTTTTGTTCGCCATATTTTTGATTATTATTATTTTTTGTAAAGTGTGTTTGTTTGCACCATGTTTTATTGTGTGTGGGGTCTACAAACAGACACATTTTTGCCTTGTTGAGTTACCTTTCTTCCCTCTGTGTGTCTGTTCATTCAACTGTTCCATCAGTAGTTTGACCACCAGCTCTGAGATGTCTGAGGAGCTTGATCATCAGGAGCTTCAGCTGGCACTGCAGGCTTCTACGCTGGTGACTCACAACAAAATACGTGCTCGCTTCCACAGCAGTAGTGACCTCATCCATCGGCTGTTTGTCTGCATATCAGGTATCTGCTGATTTGAAATGTAATTGGTTTCAAATACAGTTGGACCTTGGATTACGAGCATAACTCTCGCAAACTGCGTTACTCGCAATCCGAGGTTCCACTGTATATTTATTGTGAAGCATTCTGTTCCACAAATAACTTCGTATGAACAGAATGTTCCATATGCTTCTTTTAAATACAATTCCACAAACAACAAAGAAACACTAGTTCCAGGCATGTAAATCCTTAACACGTTACAGGAAGAACAAATTAAAAAAAAAAAAATTAATTCCTTCTTATCCATTTTTCCAATGCTCCCCTAACCCATTTCCCCATGAGTGTCCTCATCTACGTAGCCAATATCAGTTGAGAAACTAGAGGTTTCCAAATTTTCTTGAGTTCTTCAAGCTTATCCTTCAAAATCTAATTTGTTCCAAATGAAGTGCATTAGTTAATTCTGTGAATCATATCTTTAGTGGTGGGAGTCTCTTTCCTTTTTCAAAATAAAGGATGTTATTTTTTTTTAAAACTGTAATACGACCACATGCTAAGAAATGCTGTGTCACCTTAAGTTTCCACAGATCCTCAGATGCCCCCAAGATTATTAAACCAGGTCTATTTGTACCTTAAGTACTTTTGAAAGATGTACTTGTTAAATGTTTTAATGCAAACTTCTATATTTTTAAGACATAAGGCATAATTCTGAAGTAGCTTCTGCTGAGTCACATTTGTCACCTAAAAGAGATACCTCTGGAAATATTTTACCCTTGAATAAAGTAATCTGTGTTTAATTGTATTAAACAATGTTGAGCATTAATGGAGTGCATGTTGATCTAGTCTAGACTCAAATATCTTTTATCCCATGATGCCTTTATATTATCTGACTTTGTTTGACACATATCCTGTAGTGCACCATACAGCTGAGGATAGTATAATGCTGCCTGCTTTCTCAAAATTAGGAGGATGTTCTAGTGTTCTTAGTATCTGATCTGATGGATAATGTATTGGAAAAAATGCAAACGTGGCAAACTGAGCTAAAGGAAAGATGAAAATGTTCCATCTATGTACACATCTCTGTTATGTATCCCTAATTATCTCCATGTTTTAAAAAGAGTAAAGTTAGCTTCAAATAGGGAGCATTCGAATGTACAGTAAGTATTTATGTAACACATAGTGCATAAGATAGAATCTGTTTTGAGCAGAAGTGTCTGCGCTATGACTAATATAATAAGACTGTAAAACTTGGAGATGAAAGATGAAGGTTAAATATGCTTTTCAGAATTTCAGTAGTAGAATGGAGTCTACATTTTCAATTATTCAATATTTGAGATAATCTTTAATATTTGAATAGCATAATGGGTGTTTGAATTATGTCAAAGTCAACACAAGAGTTGAGAGTACTGAGCACAATTACAGGAGGTGTGTAGCTCCCTCGAGATTGAGTGTTTTGCTCTTCACTTACAGTGTACTTGGTGTGCTCAATGTAGATGAGGTGCATATCTGAAAGCTATTTAACAGACAGATTGTTTCAGATGCAGGCTTTTTAAACCCTGTATCTAATCTAATGTGTCTAGATTTACTGTCTACGGAAAAATGTATAGGTCACCCTCATCAGCTTACTGTGGTTATACACTGGGCAGCCATTTTGACCACTGACAAGTGAAGTGAATAACATTGATTATCTTGTTACAATGGCCCCTGGAAGGACAGTAGAATATATGAGGCATCACTTGAACGATTTGTTTCTGACATTGATGTCTTGGAAGCAGAAAAAATGGGCAAGTGTAAAGATTTGAGCGACTTTGACAAGGGCCAAATTGTGATGGCTAGATGATTGGGTCAGAGCAGCTTCAAAACTGTAGATCTTGTGGGGTGTTCTCTGTCTGCCGATGAACCGGCGACAGGGTAATGGACTGCCAAGGCTCACTGATGCACATGGAGAATGATGGCTGGCCCATGTAGCCTGATCCAATAGAAGACCTACTGTAGCTCAGATTCCTGAAAAACTTAAATACTGGTTCAGAAAGAAAGGTGTCAGAACGCACAGTACATCATAGTTTTCTTGTGTATAGGGCTGTGTAGCTGCAGACTGGGTTGGGAACTCATCCTGACCTGTGTCCACAGCTTAAAGTGTCTGCAATGAGCATGCGAGCATCAGAATTGGAAGATGGTGACATTTTCATTTATATCACGCGGATGGCTGTGTGCGTGTGCATCGCTTACCTGGGGAGGAGATAGCTCCAGGCTGCATTATGGTAAGGAGGCACACTGGCAGAGGCAGAGTGATACTTTGTGCAATGTTCTGCTGGAAAAACTGGGTCCTGCAATTCATGGTGATGTTACTTTGACACATGTCACCTACCTAAACATTGTTTATACCTCTTCATTAAAAACATTATTCCCTGAAGGAGGTTGCCTCTTTCAGCAACACCTTGCAGCTTACAGAACTTTGAGGATCTGCTAGATACCACAGCATACCTTCAGAGATCTATGGACAGGCATGGACAGAGAGTCCATGCCTCAACAGGTCAGGGCTGTTTGAGCAGCAAAAGGGGGACTTGCTCATTATTAGGCAGGTGGTCATAATGTAATGGCTGATCGGCGTGTGGCTTACTGACCACATGAAACTATAAACAAGTAAATGATTCAATGCTGTGCTGTGAAACAGCACTCTCGCTCTCTCTCTCTCTCTATATATATATATATATATATATATATATATATATATATATCTGTCTCTCTCTATCTCTCTGTCTCTCTCTCTTTCCCCTGCCCCCCATGCCTATGAAAATTTTGCCCCATCTTGAACAGTGTTTGACCACGACTACAAATAGGCCATGTCAACAAAAAAACAGGGGACTGGGCTCACTAAAAACATGACATGAGACACTGTAACAGTGAGAGCTATACAAAAGCAAACATTGAGGAACATGGACGTGAGTGTATGAGTCATCTGTATTTTGTTTTGTGCATCATCTGTACTTTTTCCTTTGATGCAAGTGAAGCACAAAAACCATTTAAAAATCTTGCTCCTATACTCTTTGAACTTCATTTAACATTGTCTGATGTCATGATTGTATTGTACATGTCATGGTTGTTAATTTTATTGGGCTATATTTATAGCAGTTCCTGCTATTAAAACAGTTGTTTTAGGGTTAAGTAACACCCCATACCACATTACCTTATTTAGGTGCTTATGCCACCTAAAAGCTTAGTGTTGGTCCCATACATGTTATTTTGTATGCACATACAAAAAGCAGTTCAAATAAACATTTAAATGGCAAGGCCAATTCTTTAGTTTTTGCTGTTCACTGGAAACACCTGGATTTGAGTTTAAAGGATGGAATGATGAAGCCAATAGAACAGAATTTTGGCATACATTTCCCTGTGTTCACATGCATAGTTGTTAAACAATGTAAAACATGGCACATTTGTTAACGGACCACCTAACTTTTAGGTGAGCAAAAGTATTGGAACTGCTAGACTTAAAACAGGAGGACCATCTGCCTGGTACATTTTAGTGTTTTCTCAGCTCCCAGTATACCTGATTTAACTGATCAGCTAATTAACCACCTTTTGTGAATTGAGGTGGGTGTAACAGAGCAGGGAAAGCATAAAAATGTGCAAGGTAGGGATCAGTGTTGGGAACCACTGTCTTAAAGTACGAGTCTTATATGTCTTAAAGTAAGGTAATGTCAATAGTACTTAATATTAGGTTGTGTATTGCTTGCAGTAACTGTATAAATTTGGCCACCCACTTGCATCATCAAACTGTATGTTCCTTTTGTGATGCTTTTCTAGGCACTACAAAAGGAATAATTTTGATTATGTCAGTGGGTGACCAAATTGATGCAGTTACTATGTCGGTCATAGCAATTACAACAATTTGGATTATCCTAACAAAAAATAGAAACCACTGATAACGAACCAGTCAGTCAGTGAAATCAACATCTGGTCTTCATGTTGTTTTATTATTTTTTAACAAGTGCAGTCTTCACAGACATTCAAAATTGTTTAATCACTCAATATGAGCAACAAGAAACACCTGCCAGTCCAATGTTCCAGTATTTTCGATCACTAGAACAATGGGTTTGTTTAAACAAAAGGTACCACATTTTTAACACCAGATGTAAATATCAAGAAATAAATGCTGAATTTCTGATGTGTATCATATAATAACGTATCATATTCGTTATTTCATCTCGTGCTCTTTAAGAGACAATAAAAATATTTTAGAATGTTCTTGTTTTTTGGCTGCTCCTGTCAAGGGGTTTTATGTTGGATGCCCTTCCTGATTCAAGCCTCCCATTCTATCTGGGCTTGGGACTGGTACGTAGGATGCCCTGTATCCTATGGTTGGGTTTGGGTATTGGCTGGGAATCAAACCTCAGCTTTTCACATGGCAGATGAGACCCCTGCCACTGAACCTCCAAAACTCTGTTACTTTATGGATATTTCTGAATACTTGTCCAAATTCATTTTGAATAAAATGTTCATTCCTACCCTGCGATGGATTGGCACCCTGTCCAGGGTGTACCCTGCCTCGTGCCCGAAGCTTCCTGGGATAGGCTCCAGGC
>JAQMYL010000005.1:16624123-16655817 GCA_030014365.1 Clarias pachynema | reverse complement strand
TCTATGTTCTATTACAAATAAAATATTGACATTTGCCATCTCCACATCATTGCATTCAGTTTTTATTCACAATTTGTGAAGTGTCCCAACTTTTTTGGAATCCGGTTTGTATGTAAACTAACCAACAAGACCAGATGGTCTTGTCGGACATCCCTTACCAAAACCATGCGGCATAAATATGAAGTTGGTTCCCCTTTTGCTCTTAGAATATCCTACACGCCTTTGGGAAGGCTTTTGACTAGATTTTAGAATATAGCTGTGGGGACTTGCCATTCAGCCACAAGGATGAGGTCAAGCAAGGAGGCCTGGTGCACAGCTGGTGTTCAGTCAGGTTGAGATCAGGGCATTGTACTGGCAACTTGTCTTGTCTTTATGGACTACACTTTGTGCTTGGGTTCATTGTCATGCTGAAACTGGGTTGAGCCCTTTAGTTTTAGTGAAGGGACATTGTAATGCTACAGCATACAAATACATTCTAAACAGTTGTGTACATCCAAATTTGTGGCAACAGTTTGGGGAAGAACCATACATGTTTGATGGTCATATACTTCTGACCGTAGAGCAAATTGAAATATTACCAAGGAAGGTTGTAAATTGTAGTTCACATATTTCTATACCAAATGTACTTAGATACAAGCATATAATTTACCATGCATTAAACTCTTTGTACTCAGGTGTGGCCGATCAATTGCAAACTAATTACGCAAGTGACCTGAGGAGCATTTTGAAGACACTGTTTGAGGTTATGGCAACAAAATTTGAGCAAGGGGACACCGAGAAGCAGAACAACGGTGAGTGAGCATGAGAATTAAGAAATCCTTATCTGAGTTATGTATCTTGTATCACTGATCATGATTAAATAATCTTTTCATTGCAGGACCGAGAGTCGGAAGAGCTGGATTAGAAGACTGCGCTCTTTGTCAGGAGACCATGACTTCATCTGAACTCGCAGCGAAGGCACGGGATGGCCAGTTTGAAGGTCAGGAGTGTGTACTCATATACGTTTTTTTTAATGTAAAAAAATTGGACAGATGATGGAAGCCACTTATGTGAAAGCAAAATCACATTTTTTCTCATTGTTTCTATGTGAAGATGAACTCATTACATACTCTGCTGTATTAAAAACCTCACATTTTATGTTGCATTTAATTACAAATCAAATTCATACATATGTGAGGTTGTTCAATGAAAAGCTTGCAATTCCTGTCCGATTTTAACAAGTGGGTGATATTATACAAATGTGGTACTTGAATGGAATCATTTCTGTTTAGCTTACATGGTTTATAGTTTTGAGCATAAGCCACTTAAATATTTATTGTATTCCTTCTCCCTAGACCCTCCTGAGTGGGTTCCCGATGAGGCCTGTAACTCCTGCATCGCTTGTAAGGCTCCCTTCACGGTCATCCGGAGGAAGCACCACTGTAGGAGCTGTGGAAAGGTACGGTACCATACACAGTACAATCTTAATTTGTGATGCAAGGAGTATGTGTATGAACACTGTATAAGCTCCGTCCTCTGTGTTGTAGATCTTCTGCTCCCGCTGCTCTTCACACTCAGCCCCCCTCCCCCGCTATGGTCAGATGAAGCCGGTGCGAGTGTGCACTCATTGCTACATGTTTCACGTCACACCTTTCTACAGTGACAGGACTAGTGTTTGACTGTAATCCTGCCTTGCACCACCATCACACATGGACATAAGCACATTTACCATGCAGAGAAATGGGAAAGTTTAGCAAAAGCTGCACAGTTTTTTTGTTTGTTTGTTTGTTTGTTTGTTTGTGTTTTTATAACCTGGTTGAGTTTGTGCATGTGCACAGACACGCACATTTACATAACCATATACATGTACATATTGGAGAAGCAACCATGAGCAAAGAACAAATTATCTTTGAAGTATCAATTCATAAATTATGTAAACTTAATAATTGCTTATTATCAAGCACACTGAGAAATGGCACCAAAGTATTTGCTGTAATTTTCTTAAATATAGCATGAAGTGAATTGACAGAAGTGAATTATGATCCGAGGTCCAGTCTAAGGGACTCTCACTCAGTGCTTAGTTAGATTTGAAAAAGTTATTAGTCTTTTGCTAATGGCAGTTTGATTTAATAGTGTCAGAAGTTCGATAGGGCTCGTATTCATTACTGAATGTAAACCGTGACGAACACATGAGCAACTGTGACAAGTATAAAAGACAATAATATATATATTATTTGCACCATTGATTATGTCAATATGTGGTCTTCATAACATACTGAAGTTTTTATTATTATTATTATTATTACTGTTCAAAACGTTTAATTAAGAAAAGATGCTGCTTTCTGTAATATAAGAAGTGAGAATATGTGGAATGGCTGAAAATGATATGTATATATGCAGAAGTGGTTATGTATCTAATGAATAAGAAGATTCACCTTTTATGCTCTTAATAGCAATGAATGTGTAATCATATAGATGCTTTTTTTTCAATTAGTATTTACTGAACTGGAAAGTAATTGCCTTTACAGCAGCTATTCTTGTAGACAAGTCTCTCCTGCCTTTTCCCCTAAAAGTAGTAAAAAAAAAAAATTTGTGTGTGTAATCACATGGACTTTGGGCTTTTGCATGCTTCTTGGAAGGTTTCGAGGTGACAGCTTCTCCAAACACAATTTGGCCCATTTAAAAAAAAATAATAATAAAAAATAATAAAAAAAACCCACATTCATGGGAATCCATGATTAGATTTGGGCATTAATCTCTCAGCACTAATTTTAGTAGAAGTGAACAGTTCATCCCCCTACCTCATCTGTTTAGCAGAATTCCTCTCAGTATTTTACCATTTAACCTCAACCTTCTGACATTCAAAAAAAATCATTACAATTACCTTACAATAATTACATTACAATAATCTGCTTTGTAATACACCCTGTCACTGTCTCAGCATTTAGTGTCCTCAGTATTTCTTTGACTGACTAATAGGAAAATAAACCTATGTTTGTGCTTGTGTATAGTCAAATATAATCATACATGTCAAACAGCAAACTGTTAAAATAAAAAAATTCCAATTATTAATTTTACCAGACCTTTACACATCAAATCAAATATTTTTATTCTTGTTAATAATTTAACTAGACACTGTTCACTAACTATAAACTATAATGCTTTCCTCCTTCGTCCTATTAGTTCTTAACAAAACCGCTTTTCTTTATATATAAAATAGGCATGTCCAGGTTTGCAAACATTTTATCTTGAGAGAATTCATTTATAAGAAAATGTTTATACTAGTTTCTCAGTTTCATACAGTTGCCTTCTTGTTCTTCACTCTTTAAGAGTTTACCTCATTGTCTATACCTCTATGCTTATATAAAGTTCTGAGATTTGACCAAGTTAGAGAGGTGTGCACACACTTCAGGACATTAATATTCACATTAGTGTTTCCAATTCTGCTAACCATTCCACATTATATTTATGAAATTTAATAGTCTTAATTCTACAATGCTTATGTAATATTGCAACACTACATGTGCTAGCTGTTTACGGGCCATGTTCTTGAATTTGTCCTGCTTTTTTCTGACACCGTTTGTGGTATCCTCAATGTTTGAGGTCCTCTAACAGCAGTACTCAGTGTACGTAGTACATCAGAGTCTGCTAACTCAAAGCTTTAAAATACAGTACCTCTAAACTGCTCAGCCCTTACTCTTATATTATTTAATTGGTTGTATAGATTCATTTTCAGCTAAACATTTTGTTGTTGTTCCCACACAGCTAGGCAACCAGCTATCTGCTATTGGAGTCTGAGAACACTCCGTTGCTAGAAAATTGTATACAGTTGTTTACATTTGTTGCAGACATCACATAATAAGCTTATGTATTTTAGACTCAAAGATGTAAAAGGCGCTTTAGATTGCTGTATAATAGGTTCCCTTATAATGTTGCTTCCTTTCTAATGTTATTGCTGCTCCTCAGGACTATGACTTTACTTTGCTTTAATGCTAGGGAAAGGTTCATCTTTAAAGATGTGTACACTCAAAGTTGAGAATGCAAACCAACCAAATGTTGAGTTCTTCCCATTGTCTTTTTTTTTCTTTGCAAATTCAGCTATCGGCCTTGGTGTGTGAAGTTATTTAAATCACTACCAACCCTCAGGCCTCAATAATTGTGCAGTTATTTTGCATCTTAAGTTAAAAAATATTTTACGAAGAACAAAGATGATGATAATATATAGAAATGTACAAAGATTTTTTTTCTGTATAAATAATCTATGAGAGAATTGTACACCCTATTTATTCAAAGCTTGTTTTTATTTTAGAATGGCTGTTTCAATTCAATGTCATAAAGGAGAGCTTTTCAAAGTCTTTAATTGAGTATTTGTCATGCAATGAAAGTAATAAATTACCATTTTCCTTTAAAAACTAAGTGTGTCCTATTTCTTTTTCTTTTTTATTATCTTGTATTAGTTTGATGTCCATTATTATTTACATTTGAGGATGTCATGATAAGTTAGATATTGAAATGTAATTATAATTCACTGATGTTAAAAAAAAATCCTATTGGCATGAGGACACAGAAATATGTGCTGCATGTAGCTGACTTGATGTAAGCATAGCATGGTGTAATGGTACATCCTGCCATCTGTGGTTGCCATGGAAACATTTATTGTATCTCCACCTCCAAAGGTCTTCTGCTTCTAAAAATAAATCCCATTTCATTACGAGCAGAGCCAGTGCGGAATGATGCCAGGTACAGACATGCTGAAAGATATCTGTTTTAGCAATGTGCTGAGTGAAGGAGGTGTCAGTGAGATAGCTGACCTCTGATTCAGATACAGAACGAGTATGCCTCAAGGAAGGACTGAAACGCAGGCAGCACCAGTAAGTCTCCTCTGCTAGGATAATAGTGTTTTTCACTGAATGGTTCTCTGCATGCTCTCAGTATTGATCAGCATCACTCCATCCACCCTGCCTTTAGAGGCTGGGACTCTTTGTGGTGTGGATGAGATTACAGAAGACGGGGGATCAGTCTCTGTGGCACAGGGAAGCAGCTAGTGCGAAAAAATGAGTCTCCATGATGTACGAATGACCAGCAATGGTGACGTGTGTTTGGGAGGCATGAAGATGCGGGATCTTTCAACTCCAACGAAGAAACCTCAATCTGTGAGTCATAACCTTGGTCAGATAATGATGAATTTATTAATATTCATGTTTTTTTTTTTTTTTATAGGAGATGTAGGATTATGGATTAGAGAAATTCTCCAACCTATTTGATGTCTGTTCTTTCCATGCAACAACTAAATTATATTCTGATTCAAATGTTACTTGTGTGTGTATTTACAGGGAGCTATCTCGGTCAGTGTGGTGGCCAGACACCCTTGATAATGTCTGACAAATTTAGCTCTACTTGCTGCAGGATACAGAACAGATGCAGCAGTGCAGCTACACCAACACAAACACGGTGTACTGAACAGCAACAGGCACATTACCAGAGAATTACACATTACCAGAGAATTACAGCCTAGTTATCATCATAATACATGCTTTTAGAGACTTCAAATCATTTCAGAGCAAGCGAAGAAACACTTCACGCTAGGATGAGGGAGAATGTGATAGCGACTTAGCTCCACTACACCGGATACTACAGTACAGTAGCTCTCAGCTTACCTGTTGTGGTTGTTGATGTCCTTGTCGTTCTTATTTCAGATCCGTGGTCTCTTTACCAAACGGCTCTGTCCGGCCCTTTAATATCCGAGCAGTAAAGTGTAACCGACACATTTCACTTTCGGCTCCTGTGCTTTAATGAGCTCTGAGGAACAGGTAGTAGAAACAGTCATGGACTGTGTAACACGTTCAATTTCTATATTAACGCAAACCCCGTTATTCCCGTGTGATAATCTAATGTAACTATAACGCAAGTCAATTTTACTACATCCTATGAAGCATCTACATTCATCTATATTTCATACCAACACGGCCAAAAAAAATACACACTTCAGGAAAAGGAAAATGTTATGATGTATATTATATGGATATATTATTAATAATATTATCATATTTTTATAATATATATAACGTATAGCATATTGTATGTATATACTGTATCTAAAACCTGGTATTATGTTAGTAAAGTGGAAGAGTGTGAGGTCTAGTGTTACTGTTACAGTAACTATGAATTATTCATAACACATATTTCTTCCCTTACTCTCATTTACCCTGCTGTGTCAGGTAAATTTACAGAATATATTTAAATTCAGGTTAGATTTATGAATTGAGTATATATATATATATATATATATATATATATATATAAAGATTAGTAAATATATATAAATTAAGATTAGTAAATCAAATGTACACCGTCAGCCTGAAGAGAATGGTTTCCCATTCAAGTCTGGTTCCTCTCAGTGTTTTTATAACTATACCTTAGACATATGTAAGTATATTGCCCTCATGCTTATTGTCACAGAAAACAATTGTAGGTTATCTGAATGTTCTTAGAACTTTATGATTTTTGGGTTCCTAGAACATTCGTCCTACTGTATATATGTCAAGTGCATACTGGGAAAATACAGGATTATGATACAGTATCCTGGTGAAATTACCCCTAAATCAAGGATGCAACTTTGTATGTAAAAAAAGGCAAATCTTTCAAATTGACTAAAAATTATAGAAATTATATTGTTACATTGTTAAATGTATTTAACTCATGATAATATTATTATTAGTAGTAGTAGTAGTATTAAGTCATTCTCTGTGTTCAGCCCAAGCCTGAAAATGCCATCACCATTGCTGTGTCATCACGTGTCCTCTTCAACATGGATCTGGAGCAGCAGATCTTTGAACAAAAGGGCATGGAGGAGTACCTGAAGTACCAGATTGAACATGAGACTGAACCACTTGCACCAGGACCTGCTTTCCCCTTTATTAAGGTCCAGATCAAAGTCTACAATCTCTCACAATGCTGTCCATATTCATTTTACAAACCATGATTTATCTATCCCATGAAGTACTTTTAAAGTTGATTTTTTTCCAATAAATGAGGAGAGATGACAGAAGCCATAATGTGTTCCTTTGGTGTGTCACCTGCAGGCTCTGGAAGCAGTCAATGTGCAGCTGAGAGAACTTTATCCAGACAGTGAAGAGCTCTTTGATGTTGTGCTGATGACCAACCATCACGCTAACATTGGACTCAGACTCATTAACTCAATCAACCATCACAGTAAGTAGAGAGCTCAAAGCAGTGGTGTACAGGACGCCCAACATCTCACTGTTGTCCCCTACTTATCTCTAATATCTAATCTCAAAGTATGTCATGTGTTCATGCTAGAAGCATCTTCTATGTACAATCATTAGTATAAAAATACAGCAATGTGAAAACCCATGCTTATAATGTTGGGTATAGGGGATGGTGTGTGTTGAAGGAGAAGGAAGCTATTTAAGCAAACATGCTCTCGCATTCCTTATATAATAATTAGCTGACTGCCTTTTTTAAAACTCTCCATTTAGTTTGACAGTGCAACACATGATTGCACACTTTATAAGGATAAGTGTCAATAAAATAAATTTCCTTCTGTCTCTCTTAGAACTGTTCATTGAGCGCTTCTGTATGACGGGTGGTAATAGTCCAATTGGGTATTTGAAAGCCTACCACACCAACCTGTATCTGTCTGCTGATTCAAAGAAAGTGATAGAGGCTTTAGCGGAAGGTAAGAATGAAAATTGAACTGAAAGAACTGAAAATTTACACATCCAATTGAAATGTTGTAACTGAGACCTCGGCTCTTATTATCACTAAGGGATTACAGCGGCCACCATGTTCAAGCCAGAAAAAGCAACGGAAGTGTCAGAGACACAGCTGCGAGTGGCCTTTGATGGAGATGCAGTGCTATTCTCGGATGAGTCTGAGAGGATCTTTAAAACGCAAGGCCTGGACAAATTTTTCGAACATGAAAAGGCCCATGAAAACAAACCACTTGATCATGTAAGAGAGTTGCAGCACACAGAAATATGATAATTTGAAACATTGTAATGTATACCACAGTGCTGTTGAATTCATAATTCCAATTGGTGAAGAGGTAATTCATTTTCCACAACAGCATGGAGCTGACAGTATTTACTGTACTGATTCTGTTGAAACACTTTACACACAGACTTGTCAGCTGGACCATTTATAAGAAAAAAATAACAAATGTAATAGATTTCTCTGGTGAGCGATTGATTTTGCATAAATGGATAACTATAATGATAAATTGATAAAAAGTACAGTGCTGCCACTGGAATTTAATCATCTTTGAAGTAGTTCCTCCACATCGTACCACTCCATTTTAATTTTATTATTAATTTTTTTTATAAAAGCATGCATTGTCGTGTTTTAGTGTTTGATTTTTTGCTTACACCCTCATGTACAGTTATGTTTCTTTTAACTGTTTACTGAACCATCCTTGTTGCAAATTCAGAAAGAAGCTGAATTGTGTCTTTGCTTTATAGGGTCCACTAAAAGGATTCTTGGAGGCTTTGGGAAAACTGCAAAAGAAATTCTCTGATAAAGGCCTGCGTATGGACTGTCCTATCCGCACATACCTTGTGACTGCTCGAAGTGCAGCTAGTTCAGGTACACGTGCCCTGAAAACCTTGCGTTCTTGGGGCCTAGAGCCTGATGAAGCCCTTTTTTTGGCTGGAGCACCTAAGGGCCCTATGCTGGCAAAAATCAAGCCCCACATTTTCTTCGATGATCAAATGTTCCATATTGAAGGGGCTGCAGAGCTGGGAACTGTGGCAGCTCACGTTCCATATGGAGTCGCCCAAAAGCTGCCATTAAAGAAACCAAATGACACAAAAAAAGAGTGAATAAAATAAAAAATTTATTGTGTATTGGCATGAAATATGTATTGTCTTGACAAAATTTGTTTTTAGCAGTTGGTGCCTGAATGTTCATAAGAGTGACGTATTGTACCAAGATTGTCTAGAATTTATTATCTAGATGATACTTCAGTTGTGTTAGCAAAATCGAAATCTGTGAAATCAGGCCAAGCTAAAGAGAAAAAGGATCAAGCCATATATTCTTTGCTGGCTGATTAAATAGAGTAAATTTAATACAGCAACGGATTGTAATGGATGCACTGTACAGTATGTGCCTTTTAGGTACTACACAACTGTTTGACAAAGAAGTCTGTGCCTCTAATTTTAAGACTTGCTGCATTTTAAGTGTTGGTTATTGATCGAGTATCTATAGAACAGGGAGATCACCCCATTAGATGCTTCATAATGTTGAAAGTTCAGTTTTTGTTCATGTATTGCCCATGTGAAATGTTAATCTCTTATGTCTATTAGACTTTTGTCTTTTAGATTATACTGTGATGCTTGTTTGAATATTTTTTACAAGTGTGTGAATATATTTTGTAAAAGCTGTAAGTGTCTGCATGTTGTATCATTATATCTCATATTATATATGCCAAATTATGTTTCTATGATGTGCAATTGTTCTATTGATGTTAAAAAATTTAACCCTGTGACAGATTTAAAAATCGCTATAACCCTTAGTTAAAGCAAAAAAAGCTTATGATGGTGTTTATTCCTGGCCACATTTCTAAGCAATTCTTGCCACGTATGTAGCTAGTTGAAGGGAGTAGTTAGTTCTTAATTTTCTAAACCAGGACAGAATACAAAAATATATACAGTATATTGGTTTGCAGTAAAGACTTCTCTATGTCCATAAAGAAACACTTTACAATAAATGTATAAATATAATATAATACATTGTATTATACATCTTAGAATGTATAAGACAAATACAAAATCTTACAGATATTTTTACAAAAATAAAGAGATGCTCTATATCATCATAGCAATATTCTGTGATCATTCTATTCAATTCAATTTTATTTGTATAGCGCTTTTAACAATTGTCATAAATCAGCTTTACACAATCAAAAGAAATTGTGGAGGTTTGTATGAAATGTGAATGTGTATGAATCAAAATGATAAGATTGTCCCCGATGAGCAAGCCAAGGGCGGCAGCGACAGTTCATTCTTTATGCTTCCTAGCAAATCGAAGCACATTTTCTTTTCATTTCTCTCAATTAGACTCACTGATTGATAAGTGGTTTTCTTAAGGCTAGGCTACACAGCTGTTCAGACCCAATTCTCTGATTTCTCTTCACATTGTACATGTGGAAATGTGCTTACTTTCAGTATTAAACACTGATGTTTTGAACAATTTGTTTTCCCAAAAATTTTAAGTGATCTGTGATTACAATCATTAAAAAATCTTTTCCTAGCACTTTTCTTTTCTCAAAGATGGAAGAAAAGGTTTTTAAACCTTCCAGGTTTTATTAATGCATTGGTCAGCATTACAGCAATCTCCTTGGTTGTATTCTTTTCTTGATGCAAGCCAATCATTTCACTCTTCTGAGCACATCTTTGCCACAACATGAGAAGCTGCTCACTGCATCAGTTAGGGTTAAATATCCTGTTACCAGCTGAAACATATTAACTGCAGTAATTATCCAATGGAAGACTCTTCATTGTTTGCTTAATTAAATCCAGGTAGTGACTTTATTTTTGGCCGGGCAGTGTAATTTATTTGTTTATTTTGTCTGTTTATGTAGGCTGTGTACACTATTGGGCAAAAGTAAACCTAAACATGTGGCCATTCCCACAATTGGTTCTAAAAAGCGAACGCATACAATTGTAAAGAATGTTGTAACCTTGCAAATGTCTTTCACTGGAACTAAGGGGTCCAAACCTGTTTCAGTAAGATAGCATCAACATGGACAAGGTAAGATCCACAATGGCAGGGTTTGTTAAAGAACTTGAGTGTTCACATACTTTTGGTCATATTTGTTTGTTTGCTTACTAATTTATTCATTCACATGATCATGGAGTGGTGTGTTCATCATATGCAGGTATAACACTTTTCGCTACACTAGTGGTTTTGCTCCCCAGTGGACAGTGATTGTAAATATTTGAATTGTGAAATAAGCATTAAGTGTATTATTCAGCTAATTTAATAATTTACCCATCATTATATCATGTGCTGGGCACTAGTAGGTGTCTTGCCTGCTATGTAGAAGGCCTGGGTTTGTCCAGCCACTAGATATAGTGCTGTTCCCAGGCCCAGATAAAACGTGATGGCTGTGGCATAAAACCTGAGCCCAATTGTGTGTGGATAAGATGGTCTGCAGTGTTGATCACTTTCGATAGGAGCAGTTGAAAAAGCAAGCAACAACAAATATTTTACAGTTTTGACCAAACTTTTTAATTCTCATTTGAGTGAGAAATAAGGATGTTTCTCACATTTAGTGTTCATGGGATGAACCCTGGATCCACTTATACAGAAAGCAGATGAATGAAAGAATTACTGTAATTATATTGATTAATAGATATATTGACTTAATTAACATTTTGTTCAAGGAAAATCTTTGCGTCAGATATCTGGATATCACCATTTCTGATTACGAATAACTGCATTATGATGGTAACACAGCTCAGTGATCCAGGGTTCAATCCTGAGCTCAGGTTAATGTCTTTCCATTTGGTTAAATATAATTTGGCTATGCTAAACTGGCCCTAGCTATGAATGATTGACTGGTGTGTGTGTAACTGGTGCCCTGCAACAGACCACCTTCAATCTGGCGTCTGCTTTCCTGCCTATTGTTTCCAGGATAGGCTCTCATTTACCTTAACCCTCAACAGACTAAAGCAAAAAGATGAACATCATTTCTATTTAAGTGCACTATGGTGGTAGAAATAAAGCCTTAGAATCAGGTTTTATTCGCCTAGTATGTTGAGACACACACAAGGAATTTAATTCAGGCTATCCCCAATATATGCATTCAAAATGCAACCACTAACACTAATTACCTAGTACTGTATTGTTTAGGAATAGACAATGACAGAGAGAAGAATAAAAGAAATACAATGTTCTACTAATGTTACAATGTTCTACTAATCACGGCAATCCACCTACTTAGTATTCAAACTGCTATTATTATTTTTTTAAAGATAGTGACTAAGGCTGCACAATGGCTTGGTGGTTACAGTCGCCTTGCAACTTCAGGGTCTGGGTTCAATTCCCTCCTCGGATCTGTGTGTATGGAGTTTGCATGTTCTCCCAGTGCTCGGTGGGTTTCTTCCAGATACTCCAGTTTCCCCCCACAGTTAAAAGATATGCAAATTAGGCTAACTAGCATTTCTAAATTGCCCGTAGCGTGTGAATGTGCATGTGAGCGCGCCATGCGACAGATTGGCACCCCGTCCAGGGTGTACCCTGCCCCCTGTCTCCTGGGATAGGCTCCAGACCCCACACAACTCTGTAAACAGGATAAAGTAGGATGGATGGTGAAGTGATGAGTGACTAAGTTTCAGATTTTCGATCATGGTTGAATTTTTTTGATTTCCTTACATTTTGCCTATGAGTTCAAGATCATAGCAGTTTGGGATTAAATTCATAAATGCTGGAAACGCTTATTTCACTGCCACAAATAGAGTTAAAACACTTTAAAAGCAGTGCAATACTCAGTTGACTACATACCAATTATTTAATTGAGTTTTCTTTTTTTTTCTTTTTTCTTTTTTTTAAATATATGAACACTGTTTCCAGTCCTACAGTAGCACTGCACACCTAACCAAACACAAATAAAAAATGTAAACTTTCAAAAAACAAACAAAAAAAAAGGGTGTGGTTTAAAGAGACTGGGCAGGACATGTTTGATGTGGGCGTTGACTCTGACGTAAGACTTGGATTGTCCCGCCCCTTTCAACTTCAAAACATCTGTGTGTAGTGCAGTGTGGAGGCTGGTTTTACTTCTCATAAACAATTCCTGTTTAATGTGTAGTGACTTTCACAGCACTCAAACTCACATGATTAGTCGCTTGTCACAAGGCGTTGTAGAGGAATCGAGGAGGTTGACGAAATTTGACGAATTTATTTCCCATTTAAAGAGATTTAAAGATTTAGGAATGAACTCAGGAAGATAAATCAGATGCTGTGACTGGTTAAGCACAGAAACATGGCACGTTTGGGAGTCCAGGCTGTTGTCGTGGCACTCGTGTGTGTGTTTGGTGAGTGATCAGTTCATTGTTTCAGATATTAATGGTAAAAATGTTCTCTAAATGACAGCAATGAGGTCAGGGACATTAAGGGAGCTTGTCTGTTTTCATTGTTGTTTTCAAACACGTGGTCTTGTTACAAAAGTTTTTCATCCATAGGGGAAATAACATTTTTTTAAAGCAAAATGTAACACTGTTTACAAAACATCCTTTACATAACTGCAATTTCTTTGTAAACACACATTCTACCGGTCATCACGATATTGTATTAACACATCTGGTGTTGTACATGTGATTGCCTAAAAAAATTTTTATCCCCTGTACATGGAAACACAATTTTTCCCCTGTGCATGGATCAGAACATGTTCTTAGGATTTTACTGGGTCACTAGGTCATACATTTATAATCTCCTTTTCTAGCACACAGTCAGACAGGAGCAGACTGTCTCTGACACATCGAGATTGACATGACATGATTTTAAAAGACTTTCTTTAAAAGAAAATATTTAAAGCAAATCTGATGTTTTGTTGTCCAGACGTGTTGCAATATGTGTAAATACCTACTGAGAATCAGGAGTGTGACGATGAGCAGGTTGTGCAATTTCATATTTCACAATGGAAATTTTTATGTATCCATTTATAATGTATTCAAAATTTCCAGAGTTTGGGTTTGCCGACACTGTCTCTCACTTCTCTCTGCGTCTTTGGACCGTGTCGAAGTCACAAGACCAGGAATAAGTTCATATGTACCACATGCTTAATGTGATTACTTGCACAATAAGGACTCTGTTTCCACCTCAGTTTCCTCAGCACACATTCATTTAGTCATTTCCCAAAATAAAACTATTTTAATTACTTAAAATAGTGTTCTAATATTTACATCCGAAATAAAATAAATCAGAATTAATTGTAATGACATAACATGTATATGTATATTTAGCACTCTTTCTTTAGCATACAATTAGTATAAAATTCTTTAATTTTAATCAAATGTTTTAATCAACATGTCCACATGACTAGGACTAGCTCATTGTACGATGCACAGCTTAACTGCATTAGTTGCTAGTTTGTGGGACAGCTAATCAATTCAACACTTTATTATCTTAAAACGTGAGTGTGTAATTTGATTGGAGCAGCTCATTCTGTTAATCAGTAAATTATACATTGATACACTGAAAGCTCAGGAGATCAGCCTGACTTGATGAGTTTCTTTTAGAACAAGTGAAGCTCTCAGTCTGCTTTGAGAAGTGCTAAAAGAATTATTTGTTTCTGTAGAATTAAAGAAAATATGCCATATTCTGTGTTGGATGTTGATATTATTGAAATGAGTTAAAAAGAAATGCTGGTGATATACCCTACAGTATCATTTCCTCTGTATGTGTTAATAATAGGAGTCGTAAGGAGTCAGACTACTCTCACCCCTGCTTTGACCGCTACCACTGTTATCGACAATGTGACCAACACTACAGTCAGTGAGAATGTCACCACAACTACTCCCATCATGCTCAGCACCACTACGCCTGGCTGCTCAGTCTTGAACACCTCCAGCTGTCAGACCTGTGCACCAGGCACCTACTATGACAGTGGTGCGTATGGCTTATGGTGTAGCGTCATGGCTGTGTATTGTTAATATAAAAATTACTGACACACCTGGTTATGTGTTATTGTCAATAATATTGTTACTTAGTTTACATGATCCTGACATACAATATATGTGGACACATGAACATGATATCCATATCATGTTTTTGATGTATTTGTATGCTGTGGCATTAGGATCTGACTTTTCTTGGAACTATCGTGTTCCAGGATGGCCCTGTGGACAAAGTAAAGTCCGTAAGGATGGTTTCATGCGCAGAGCTCTGCCCTCACCTTTGGAATAAATAGGAGCACTGATCACATACCCGGCCTCCTCACCTGACATCAGTGCTTGAACTCACTAATGCTCTTGTGGCTATTCTAATAATCTTAAGTCCTCTGGGAAGAATTTCCAGTAGATTTTGGAACGTGACTGTAAGGATTTGGTCATTCAGTCACAAACGCATTACACTGTACTAAATTCTTCTACCTTATCCCTGGCAAACTGTGTCTTTATGTGTTTCACTTTGTGCACAAGTTATTATCATACTGGAACAGGTTTGTTCCCTTTAGTTCCAGTGAGGAAAAAACAGCAAAGCTACAGCAGACACAGACATTATAGACAATTATATGATTTAAATTTTATGCCAATAGTTTGGGAAGACCCACATATGGGCGTGATTGGTCTTTTGTTCATATGGTGTAACTATACTTTAAAGATAAGAAATATAGAAATGTGTGTGCATGTATGTGTCTTTATCCTGCCAGAGACCTTGCTGTGTTCATGTTGTCCGGAGCCTGGGCTGTGCATTTTCCCTACAGGCTGTCGCTCCTGCCCACTAGGTTTCTATCAGCCGCTAGCTGGCCAGCAGACGTGTCTTCCCTGCACACCAGGCTTCTACACTAAGTGAGTAATCACACATAAACGTGAATGACTACTAATGGGAATTACCACTGATCACCCAGTATGATATTATTACCATACCTAGGTGCTAACTTCATTTTATTGTAATTCTGTTAGTATCATGATTTTGTAAATATTCCAATTCGATATAATTTTTCAGAGTTTTTTTTTTTTTTTTTTACAATTTTAAACTAACATAAGAAATAATTGCCTCATACCACACAAGATGATCTGCTTCCTGCCAGTGTGTGAATAGGTTAGAGCTCCACCTGTAGGATCAAAGTGGAATAGGAACATTTTACCACCTCAAATTCACAGATACTATATATAAATAAACTATTATTTTAAAAAATTCAGTTTTAGAGTCAGTGTAGTGATATATGAATTACTGCACAAATGAATCATGATGCAGTACATAACTGAATAGATTTTTTCCCACATATATTTTAATGACACAGTTAATCTGTGTTTTTTTTTTTTTTTTTTTCTGTTCCTCCTCAGTCTCACAGGGAGTCCTGTGTGTCAGGCTTGTCCTCCTGGTTCTTATACCAATGAAAGTGGTTCAGTCTCATGTCAGGCTTGCACACCAGGTAACCATTTGCTATATATATACTGTATAAATATATATATGAACTTCCTATGCACTAAACTATCACTATCAATTGATTAAATTATGTTAAACAACTTAGTAACTTAAGATTTACAGTAGCTGTGGAATAAAAGTTTAGCAATTACTTATAAAGCATACACATGCATGTTTTTTTTTTCATTTTGTAGGTTTTTATGCATCTAGACAGAACACCACTGTTTGTAACTCATGTCCCGAGGGCACATACTGCAAGTAAGCTGTGCACCAGGCTCTTGTTTTTTTCATTGATACTTTGGCAAAGGCTTATGTTGCTATAAATAACAGCACATACCTACTTCATCAAATTCTACTGTATTTGTAAGCTATAAATTCTTCATCATGCTAGCAGACAACAGTGCTGCAATAACATTTTGAATTCCAGCACTATTCAGTAGCTTCAATCTTACACTGGCTGAAGGGCAGAGTCACATGTCTTTTATCCTCTGATTTTAATCAAAGCCACAATAAAGGCTGCAAGTCATTTATATTATCCTCAGAAAGGTCATGTAGACCTCAATGTCAGTATCACACGACTGGCATTACACTTGCATAATCTGTATAATGTTATCTCAAAGTATAATAAATTAAAAAGAATTGTGTCTTCCTGTTTACCAGCTCTTCCAGTTGTGCTCAGTGCCAGATGTGTCCCATCGGCTCTGAAGCCCTGAAGACTGGCAGCCAGGAGTGTTCTCTGTGTCACCCAGGTAACCAATGTCATCCAACATTATATCACATATTACACAACAGCAGTATTAACTGAATACTTAACCCTTATTGATCAGAAGGTGTTGATGTTGGTGCTGTCTTGCTGTGCTACAACAGAAATAAAACATGCTGTTACAGTATAGGGGTTGTAACGAGGCATACCACTGATCCCCGGAACAGGGAACACCCTGATTTATTTTCCTATAACAGCTTGGCCTGTCATATTTTAAACCTTATTCCCTATGCGTTATGAAGCATTATTTTTCCACACAAAGTTCATAGTTTAAACAGAAACATAAGTAACCATTAGTGAAGTGAAATATACATAAGCCTGATGTGTGGGCTATTAAGATCATGATTTGGGCTTTTGAGAATGACTCATATGGCGCCACATAGTGGTTTGCACTGTGGCCTTGCACCTCCAGGGTCAAGGGTTTGATTCCCGCCGGTCTGTGTGCATGGAGTTTGCTTGTTCTCCCCTTGCTTGGTGGGTTTCTTCCGGGTACACTGGTTTCCTATCACAGACCAAAGACATGCAGGTTAGATCTCCCGTAGTCCATAGTGTGTGTCTGGATAGGCTCCAGGCCTCCAGGCCCTGTATACAAGATAAGCGGTATAGAACATGATTAAGATGAAGGATGACTAATTAAAACCTTAAAAGTCTACTTAAGACTGTAAACTGCATAATTAAAATGCAGTAACTAACTGCAACTCTGAGTGAGGAGTAGATGTTAATCCTAGGAGTAAATCCTAAGCACCTAAGTGTGAGCTCATCTGTTTTTGCAAGTTAACTCATAAAGTGCACTTTTTGTTTGTTCCTTGGTTAGCAACTAACACATGTAAAGTGCAAAAAAGAAGATGAGAAGAATTTGCATGGTACACTGTGTTTATCTTGTTACTTGTGTATGTTGGACAGGCACGCACAGGAAATCTGATCAGAAAGTGTGTCAGATCTGCAGCAGTGGTTTTTATCAGGTTGACTGGGGCCAGGAGAACTGTAACATCTGCCCCGAAGACCACTACTGCCCAGTGAGTGGTTATTACCTCTTAACACGTGTACACTCAGTGGCAAATGAAGTAATAAACTTAAAGCTTATTTGTAACAGACATCATGATGCAGAGGTCTGAGCAAACCAGAGCCGAACCAAAATGGGTTGAATGAAATTCCACCAGCAGACAAACTTGACCAACAAATCCGGAAAAATGCATCTATTTTCGTATTTGTTTTAGCTTTTGTTTAGAACATATTAGTTGTTTCGTTAAGATAATGCTTTTGTATTTAGTTACATCCCTAATATACATGTATTAATTCCTAAATACAGTATATCCCCACAAACACTAACTGGCCAAAAACAGTCACACAATCAAGATTTAATTTGATCACCTTTAGCTTTGATTACAACACAATGTGGTGGCTAGTTCATGTGTGATAATGAATCATAATGCTCCCAGAGTCACAGTTTGAGTGTTGGAATATGGCCAGGACATCAGGAAAGAAAAACATAGATGTGACATCCTGGTCATTCAGTACTTTCAGGTCATCGCTCTGGAATAGGGTCAATCTAGACTCATCAGACCACATGACCTTTGTCATTGCTTCAAACTACAGTCAAGTGGTTTTCTTATGGCCACACAGCTGTGAGTTCTCATGACATTGTGTGTATGGACATGTTCTTTCTTTCACTATTAAACATAGCTACGTTTTTTTTACTGCAGATTTTTTACCATGCAGCTTTACCAAGTGTTTACGTGATCTCTATTCATGATTTTTCTTAGTTGTTTTCTTTGCTTGATGCAGCCCAATACTTTTAGCCAAGTTATGTATATGTAGCATAATTTAATAATTTCCTATCTTTAATTCGCCTATTTGTCTTACAGAGTCCAGATGTGAATCCAATCAAATGCCCCAGTGATGCGTTTTGCCCTCAGGGCAGCACTGCTCCAGGTTATTGCATGGAGACTTTCTTCAGGAAGGCTGGAGACACCTGCGAGCTTGCTCCTGTCACTATAGCTCTAATTGTCATTGGAGGAGGATGTATGAACATTTAAATATTTCCTATCTAACCATCATGATAAATATTTTATATTTATTAATACAAATCACTACACATATTAACAGATTATACTATATATCTACAATGTACCACTTAATATACGCTCTGTTGATATCCTGTTGATACATTTTCTGTCTCTAAACTTTTCAGTGATTCTTCTGATCTTTGTTGTCCTGGTTTTTCGGAAGAGAAGCGATACAGACAGTGAACTGTCTCTCTCACGTGCACCACTCCTACAGAAGAATCGTCCTTCTTGTCATGTGTATGGAGTTCCATGTGATGCAGATCCAGTGTATGCAGGGTGGTGACACGCTGAAAGGACAGAGAGAAAAAACAAACACAAAATCCTATCAAGCTAATGCAAACTCCGATGTTGCATGTTTGGACAGCTTCTGAAAATATGCTAAATATTTGCAACAGTTTGATGAAGTCCATAGCTGTTTTCAGCTGCCCAGGTTTTTCTTCTGAAAGTGCACTTAGACAAATCAAACTGTCTTTGTTATTATGCTTTTTACTGCTGTCTGTTGGACACTGGTTTAATGAGTACAGAGAAGTTTCCTTGTAGAAGTATTTATCCTCTTTTTATTAAGGTACATTGGGCCATATCTGACATTGTTTTGCCTGTAAGATTACTGACCTGTTGTGTATTTAACAATTGTTTAATTATTGCACTATGTGGTACTGACATAGATGGCATTTTGATTGTGCTGGACTTTTGCCTGTAGGATTGTATTTATTCATTTGCGTCACTTGATATGTTTTAATAACTATAGTACTAAGGAACTGTTAATTTTTGGTCATTTTGGTATTTAAAAAGTTACTGTCATATTTGAACTTTTAAAAGAAGCACAATTGGCCTTGGCTGGAAAATAAACTATGCACAAGTTTCAAACTAATTCTCATGACTATTACTGTACAAGATTACAACAGCACTTTAGATCAGTGTGATGTTTGGCAGCTCCACCTGCTGACTATTATGTGTAATTGTGTGAATTGTCTTTCCTTCAAGACACGTGAGAGAGAGAGAGAGAGAGAGAGATGATGATGAAGAAAAAGCTATTGTTAGCTATTACAAACCCTGTACTTCTGATGCTTATGTAAATTTGAAGCTGAGTATTTCTGTATTTTTACTCAAATGCACATGTAAATGGAGAAAATCTAGTTTTACTTGAGTAACATTTGCCCTTGGGAAAGTACGGGATTTGGGTACTTTGCCCATCGCTGGGCAAGTTGGGGGAGATCTACAGGGTGAACATGAAGTTCTTCCTTGAATATGTACACTATGCTGGATAGACATTACTCACTCACTCATGCATTCACTATATCGTCACAGTATATCTATATCGTTTTATCTTGTGTACAGAGCGGATGGGGCCTAGAGCCTATCCCAGGACACCTAGGGCACAATGCAGGGTACACCCTGAATGGAG
Source organism: Clarias pachynema (assembly GCA_030014365.1). NCBI lineage: Eukaryota > Metazoa > Chordata > Actinopteri > Siluriformes > Clariidae > Clarias > Clarias pachynema. The sequence goes on along the minus strand of JAQMYL010000005.1, from coordinate 16,635,497 downwards.
TGCCAATCCATAGCACACACACTCACATGCTCATTCACACACTATGAGCAATTCAGCACAGTGGAAGCATGTACGAGCATAATTCGTTCCAGAAGCGGGCATAAAAATAATTAATACAAAATATAAAGTAAACATAAAACAAATTAACCTGCACTTTACCTTTAAAAAAAGTCAAAATAAATCCTGACAGATAAGTGTTTGCATTTATGCATGCAGTCGCTGTGTGTGTGTGTGCGTTTGTTTATGTGTGTGAAGTAAGAGGAGGAATGAGACTTCCCCTTCTCATCTTACACAATAAACCTTTCTCCTCTCTTATTTGAATTTCACACAAACACACACACACACATTAACAGAAAGACTGTTTTGTCGGAAAAATTAGCAAGGAACATCGCTAATGACACTCATGTGAGTGATTTACTAACGGAATCACTGCTGTAAAGTAAAACAAACAAATGAACCGGCACTTTACCTTTGAAAAGAATCGCGACAGAGCAGTGTTTCTGTGTAGAGCAGTGTGTGTGTGTGTGTGTGTGTGTATGTGTGTGTCTGAAGCCGAGAGAGGTGGGGGGAGGTTGTAAAGGCGAGAGTGTGTGTGTGAAGGGGCACAGTGTCAAATTACGCACACACACACACACACACACACATAACGACAGAGAGGGAGAAAATAGATCTTTAACCTCTCTAATGAGACTTTCTTTTGCTTTACACGCGTGCACACACGTGTGTTATAGTAAACAGTACATTTGTGCACGAATGTTGATTACACCAGTGAGAGACGCGCCTAAGACCCAGCAGGGGAGACAATTACACACAATTCCGCAGCGCAAGAGAGAGAAAAACCATTGGCTCAGTTGTGATCAAGGACAGACTTTTGTACCTAGCATAAGTTTTGTATAACATCTGAAATAAGGGAAAGACTTTATGCTCACCCTGTACTGGGCAACTAGAATAACTGAACTTGTACCATCTTGAAGACTAACTTACCTCTTGAATGTGGTCTCCCTTGCTGTCCATCAACCCTGTAGTCCCTGTACTGCTCTTCATCCACTTCTGTCTTTTATCACTTTTGTTTTGTTTTTTCCACAAATGGCATTCACAAATCTTAGAACAGTAGGCAGATATTGCTAGTGTAGATATGCACAGTTGGTAGAGACATTCAACAGACTAAAGGCGGTAATTAAAGCAAAAGGTGGTTCAACAAAATACAAGTGAGGGGGATTCCTTTTCCATCTCAGTGATTCTGTTTTTTGTTGTTGTTGCTGTTGTTGTTTTTGACATGGTGTTACATCTTTCACTTGGATGTTAAAAGCTGCACCGACTAAACACAGTGCGATAAAACACAAACGGTCTGTCTTTATTTCAGGCTGCAAAGCAAAAAAGTGGTTATTTTAAAGGTGGTCTTTTTTTTTTTCTTTCATACAGAATTCAGGCAAATTACAACTGATAAAATGACAATATAAACACATTTATTATTATTATTATTATTGTACATTGTTGTTGCTGTGAAGACAACAGTTTCGATGCTTATTAGTCTGTTCGGATTGTAACAGTCTGCACTTCGCCTTTTCTTGCGGCGTGCTGTTTGTCCCTGCTGCGCGCACTGTAGGTCAAAGGTCACAGAGATTCAAGATGGCGACCACCTTGGCTAGAGGACTGTCAGGTAGTGATGCGTTCGTTATTTATATTGTGAAGCACGCACAAAGGTTTTTGGTTATTCAGTTTGAGCTTGTAGAAGCGATTTGACCAAATGCTGTGGCATAGAATTGCTTTAGTCATTTGCTCCATATAAATAAGCATGGCTAGCCAATGTTAGCATACGCCAACCAGGTCTGGTATTAGTCTCTGTGTCTGTGTTTATTAGATAGACATCACTAAAACTAGTTATTCCCATTTTAAAAACCCTCTTTTAAACTTAAGACTTCTGTGAACCTATTTTCTAACCTCTGTCCTCAGGCGTGGTGAGACCCCTGGCGGTCCTGGGACAGTCGTGCTTTACCGGGGCGCTCCGAGCTCCGCGGGCTCTTCCTCGCTTCTCTACATTTATTCAGCGACAGTATGGCAGTATTCAGCGACCAGCTTCTCTAAATGCATGTGGTCTTCAACAGCAGACTCTTCTACAACGGTGAGGCCCCCGAAATGCAAATGAACCGTTTACTGTAAAGGTGTGTAAGGATTAAGATGCTCCTCGAGCATACCTGTTCAGTCTTAAAATACATTATGATGCATCCGACCATAAATCTGACACCACATAAATCTAATGCTACACTGTCCTACTGAAACATTTCACATTGATCTGAACATCTCCTGTTTGACTGTTGGACAATCTTTGAAAAGTTTTTGAATCACTTAAAGTAAGGCAATTACAAATCTTTATTTATCGATTAGTCAAGCAATAAGAAGCCTAAATATAACTTTGACAAAGATGTGTTTCATTAAGGAAAGACCAATCCTGCTTTAAGTAACTTTAAATGATCTACATGTAATACATGAGACAATAGTTCGACTATTGTAAATAATAAAACACAAACATGCTGGTATAAGAAAATAGTCCATGACAGAGTAGCGATTAGTAATTAATTAAGTAGTAATTTTCCAGCAGTACATCCCAATTCCTCTCATACCAAAATGATTTGCCAAGAATTATGTTTTTGGTTGATTGACGACTGACCTGACATTATTTTAACCATGTACAATGTTTATTGTTGAGGAATACTCAAATTAGTTACTGGTACCACTTACTGTACTGTTCTTTGCTTGACAGGTCCCTCTTTTTTCTTACTTGAAGTTTATAAGTAATGAATTACGTTTTGCTTGGAAACAGAATGTTGTCTGTCCCGAATATTCTCGTTAAAACATAATGTTAGAAAAGCCCTGAGACTCCTCATGGAAACATCTTTAAAAAATACACAAGTACACACACAATTCTGTTAAATTATGTTTATTAGCCTTAGATTATGCCTCTTGCCCATTGAACAAGTGGTTGAGGGAATTATAACAGTAGAAGTAGTGCATTAATCTAAACATGTGATTTGAATTTCAGGAGCACTGTCAGATTTGCATCACATCGGTCAACAAGTCCATGGCATGAAATTCATGTTTTATTGACGCTGATCAGATACATATTTACTTGAATTGGACATTTCGACAGTCATATCTGACTGTTTGATTAGTCAGACAATAATTGATGCCTTTCTCATGTCTTTTTGGGGAGTTAGTGGAATCAGAGGACTGGTGAGTTTTTTCTTATGTCTTAATATCTCTCCCTGTACAGAGTCTCTCTTCTTGTCCCATCACTGATGCAGCAGCCTTGTAGAAACCTGACCTATTATAGTGTGAAGAAGGGCAAGAGGAAGACAGTGAAAGCTGTGGTGCAGAGGTTTCTGAGGCTGCACTGTGGCCTGTGGGTGAGGAGAAAGGTAAGGCAGGACGCCACATGTACTTTGTAAACTTGGTCAAAACTATGAATTTTGGAAACATTTACAAATATATAACATTAAACGTAAGATCTGGCCAGTAAGACATGTTTGCTTTCAGCGAGACTGAGTTCTTGTTTTTTCCATTTTTACTTTTATCTTATTATAAAAACATATTGTGGTTAATATGTCAGATTTAATGGAACCCTCAAATTTATGATGTTTAAAAGCAACTGTTAAGTGTCGATTTAATCTAGTACTGTCAGCATTAATGTTTGTGATTAATTCAAAATACATAATGCAGTAAAATGATGTACCGCAAATGATTCAAATTCCTTAATCCTCCTCAATGTGTCGTTTGGAGAAATTCTAGAGCCGAGAAGTCATAGATGTGCAAATAAAAACAGTTCTGAGAACGTTTCTAGAATCACAGGCAATTAAACTGGGATACTTCTATGATTCTAAACCTTTCACAACCATTTCTGTTAGCACATTTCTTGACTTCTGATTGTAGAATTTGTCCAGTCAGATATGCCGTGTGTCACATTGAGAAAGTAGTTACACGTGCTGCTGTCAAGAGCTACACTTATCAGTAAGTACTTGGGCACAAGAAGACACTTCATCGATGAAAATTGAGGTTTGCGTTTACTGTTGAAAATGGATGAACCCACTTTGTGCGTTATGGCTTTAATTTCACAACAGCATGCAGACTAACGCATCAAAAAATCTACTTACAGCCCTAGTTTAAATAAATTTTACAAATGTATACCTGATTCACAAAGCTCTTCAATGAAACCGAATGTTTTTTTGTTTTTCAGGCTGGATACAAGAAGAAGCTTTGGAAAAAGTCAGCAGCCAGAAAGAAGCGTTTAAGGGAACACGTGTTCTGCAATAAGACTCAGTGTAAAAAATTAGACAAAATGACGACGTCCTTTTGGAAAAGAAGAAACTGGTACATTAATGATCCTTACCAGAAATACCATGATAGGGTTAACCTGTAGGTCTCCTAAGCACTCTTATATTAGAAATGTACTGTTGTGTAAAGAAAACGTTTCTGTGTAAAGTGTGTACGTCCAACTATTAAGCTCAACATCCAGAACCACAATGGGGAATGAAGAATCTGCAAATTTAACATTACTGAAAATATTCCTGCATGTCGAAAACCAGTGTTTATGGATTCGTTCTGGTCGCTGTAAAGAGCTGTGATTATTGGAATACATCTGTTTCAGACTTTGCCAGAATATAAAAGAAACTCAAAGAGTCGTTGGTATTCTGTCTCCCATTTTAATAACTGATAGTGATACACTTTCCATATGCAGGATTTGTGACAGAGATCAAGATCATTTGTGTCTTTTTTTTTCTTTTCTTCCTCACATTATTCAACAGCTTAAGAGAGATTTTTCTGGCCTGCCAGACATGAGAGCTGTGTTTTCAAAAGACCTTTTTTTTTTTAACAGAGGGGCTGCAAGCTGTGGTGTCCATTAGGAAGAAAGCAAGGTTCAGTCACCCTTATGAAGTACACATTCCTAGCCACAGTTTCTTTAATTCTCCCTCTTCCAAGGAGTTCAAACAAACAAATGGATACAAATTAACATTATATTAAAGTAAGAAATATTCTGAAAAGTGATAACTCTTAGTCTTTAAAGGCACATTCTCCTCTATGAGAATCATCCCTCATTTTGCAGGAGTGTTTTTGCAATTAACAAAAATAATAATAATAATATCAACTTATAAATCTTATGGTTTTAAGGAGAACATGAAAGACTCCAAATTGAATGCTAATCTAGACAATGATATTTTATTTAGCCTGCTTTTTATAAGAAAACATGCCTTTAAAGACTAAAACTCCTGAAACAACATTCAACAAAATCTATTACTACTTTTTTATTATTGTAGCATCAGATAATCCTGACAATGATTCTCACAGAGCGCTTAAATGATTACGTACAGAATGATAAGGAATTTCATGCTCGTTTTGTATGATCCTAATTCCAAAAAAAGTTGGAACAGTGTGGAAATTGGCAATAAAACCAAAAAAGAGGTACCTGTAAAGTCTCTACACCTTGGACTATATTGACTCTAAAACAACTCAGTATTTGATGATTGTTGAAAATATACACTGATTCACTGAATCAAATCTGGTGGCTGCAACATCCTACAAAAAAATTGGGACATGGCCAAATTAAGACTAAGAACAACGTGACAAGTAGAACATATTTTGCTGCATTAATGGTGCCCTCACAGATATGTAATTTACTCATGCCATGGCCACAGGCACACCCCATACCATGCCTGATGCTAGCTTTTGGACCTGACCCTGATAAATGTTGGATGGTTCTTTTTCTCTTTGACCCAGAGAATGATGGCTGTTGTTTCCAAAAACTGTTTGAAATCTTGACTCATCTGACCACAAAACATTTCCAGTATGCCACTGTTCATCTCAGATGAGAGAGCCCAGATAAGTCTTTGATGCCTCTGGACAGTATTGATATGTGACTTAAGTTTGCATCTGTTAAAGCTTCAGTGAATGATGTTAATCGATGTGTTCACAAGCTAGTATCATGATATCCACTACAGAAGCATGACGGTTTTAAGACAGTGATGTCTGAAGGATCAGAGATCGTTCATATTCAGATGTGGTTTTCAACCCTTCCCTTGAGATTGAGTACTAACATTGGGGAAGGTTATCCTCTAAGTCAGTGTTTTTCAACCTTTTTTGAGCCAAGGTACATTTTTAATTGAAAAAAATCACAAGGCACACCAACAACCGAAACTGTAACTCTGTAGCCTATATTAACAATATACAGCCATTCTTATCGAAGTGTCTTGAACAGGAATCAAATAAACACAAAGAAAAAGTATTTTATGATCTTATATATTTCTTATTCTTTCAAATAAAAAGTGCAATTAACAATATACAGTCATTCTTATCAAAGTGTCTTGAATAGGAATCAAATAAATACAATGAAAACAGTCTTTTTAGATCTTTCATTTTTCTACCTACTCAGTGTGAAACCTGGGCCTGTTTGGATGAACACAGAGCTATGTGTTACAATGGCTTTGCAGGCGGGAAGTATTAATGAATCTGCCACAGTATGGGACTTTTTTGATTTAGCTACAAGTTCAGCAACATGGTAGCTAGCTTTAAGGGCTCTCTCATTTACCTTTGCGGTTCTTCTCATAAAAGTTAGCTGTTTCTCCGTGTTTTCACACAGGTGAACAAAATAGTCCGCATTCTTCTTTTGCAGCGAAGGGTGTTTCGTTTGGAGATGGTGTTTAAGCTTACTTGGGACCATAGCACTGTTGGCTAGCTTTTCACCACACACCAAGCACAACGGAGTCGGTGACGTTGCATCCCCAGTGAAAGTAAATCCAAATGAAATATAGCTTTCACTGTATTGCCTCGAGACTTTGCTCGAGGTCACCATCTTTGCTTTCTTTTGACCTCCATTCCTACTAGTGCCTTCATCTCTGTCCGAATTTTGTCCAGGGCCCAGTTCGGAGTTTACATTTTTCCTTTTGTAAAACTTCTCCATCACTGTCACCGTATTCTCACTAGCCGCAATGCCACTGTCACTGCTACCTGTCATATCCAGGCATCACTAATTCTCATCTCGAAATACAAGGCAAATAGCTATCTGCTGCCACCTACTGATATGGAAGAGTATGACATGATTACTCTGCCAGTGTAGACAGTGCAGACACTCGACAATGGCATATTATTTGCAGACTTATAAGTTTTCAAAAAATGTTCTAGACCAATTAGGTGAAATTGAATAATTTCCCATGGCACACCTGACGATCTCTCACGGCACACTAGTGTACTGCGGCACAGTGGTTGAAAAATACTGCTCTAAGTATTGGATCATTTGCTGGTGCATCCGTTGGCAAATTGGTGAGCCTGACTCTAGAAGGACAAGGCCTTTTTTAAAACTCCTCATATACTACTGTATAACATAATTGGTTGACCTGTTTAACAGCACTTGTTTCTCATCACCTTGTAATGTCTACTTGCTACATTATTATTAGTCCTTAGGGCTTAAGTTGGTCCTGTCCCAACCTTTTTTGGAGAATATTACAGATTGGAAATGAGTGCATATTTTCAACAAACAATTAAACTCACATTGGTAAATCATCAATTAATGTGTTGCAGAGGCTTAAAGGTGAAGAAACTTTACAGATGACTCGTTTTTGTTTTTATGGCCAATTTCTATACTGTTCCAACTTCTTTGGAATTGGGGTGTACTTTGTTAATTTCTTTCAAAGTTGAAATGTCAAGTGAGCAATTATAATGCTGGCTGGATGCTCATCTGGCCTAAACAATCCAATCAATCAATCAAAATTAATTCACAATCTTTTTTTGGTTTTTCTCATTTCATATTCCGCAGCATTATGTTTTTCCTTTAACATTTCATCTTTAATGCTTAATGTGGTAAGATGTAACAAACTGTACCTGAGAAAGATATCTACTTAAAAAAAGAGCAAAAAAACATTTCCCGTGTCGCTGTGAGACAATATAGGCTTTTGCTACCTGATATCTGAAAGCGGAAAAGAGGTTAAAAACAGATTGTCATCATTTTCCCAACCTGATAGACACCCTCCCTCTGTGAAAGTCTCATTAACATGGAAACAGTGGCAGCCGTGCAATTTAGTGCATCAGTGCTGATGAGAATTTTACAGCTAGAATCGTAGTCATCTTTATTAAGCAGTGCTATGACATCACATCTGGACCATTATCAATTTATCAGTAGTGTTATGAGCTTTCTGACTACACAGTGTTCTGACTTTCATCGGCTGCTTGCAACCCTTTAATGGCTAAATGTATGAGAACTAAACTATCAGTGAGTAAAGTGCCACATTTTCCATCTTGGGAGTATGTTACAGAGCTCACAGCATTATTATTTTGAACAACTAGTGCACATAAGTGTAGTAATACTGACGACTCCAGACTGGTATGAAGAAGTAAATAAAATAAAAAAACTGTTCAAGAAACATTCAGGTCGTCAACGCTTTGTGCGAATTCATGCTTGCAATTTCATCTCAATTCATTTCACAGTTAAATGAAGCGGAACATGAATTCATGTTTTTTTTCTTTTCTAAATGTTCTAAGCTACAGAATTTAAAGACAACAAAAAGGAAAAACAGAATTCACTTTAAACTAAATGATTATGCTTGTTGAGAAATCCAGAAATGCTACTATAAAATGCCAAAAGAATGCTACTTTGAAAATGCATTAATTCCCTTGGATTAATAAACCAGTCTGAAGTTTTCAACGTTTTTCCTTTTTTTCTTTCTTTTGTAATGGACTTTTATTATGTAACGAGCCTCATCACACTATCTGATAACAGCATGAATAAAACCAGGAGTTTGGGCTGAAAAGGCTCAGTTTAAATCGATTCTTTCACAGAGTCATCTGAAATCTAACCTCATTGCACATTTGTCCTGTAAATTACTTTAAATATACATGATTAAAATCTTAACAGCCATACATTTTTTGGGTGGAGATTACAAGCCTATGTAAAAGTCACTCTCTCTTTTTAAATAAGTATTTGTCTCTGGACTAACATTATCAATGCACTGTGGGCTACATATCCTGAGAGGACGATGGTGTCGTGCCCACTTGTGCCCCATACCAGTGCATAAAAAGACACGAAGCCTTAAAAGTCTACCGAAGAGTCGTTGCAGTGCCCCCAACAGTCAGTGTAGCGGCTACTGTAAAATGCTTAGGTGCTGAGAGACAAATGTTGCTCTCGTGACAGACATACAGAGGGACAGGCATGCTTCTGTCTCTCCCAAAGTCATACAAAAAAAGGAAGCAAACACACACTCTTCACATACAGTAAATATGTACAACACAAACTTTTAAGTGTTTACGAGTCTCCAAATGATGCCACATACATTTGCTACCTCAACAGAACCCTCCCCCCCTCGGATGTCAAAGATCAGACGGGATAAAGTCGCACGCCGCTTTGGTTACCTCAGAGAACAAGGCTGCTTTAAATATTTGATCTCTTGTCTGCATCGCCGTGTGTGTCCCCCCCCCTTTCTTTTCTTTTCCTGCGTCCTCATGTTGCAGCTAAGGCAGCTAAAGCAGTCTCACAGCATATGCACAGTCACATGGCCTCAGGGTTTGCTGATAGGGTGTTCTTGGTTCTGGATCTGGTGAGAGGTCTTAAAGCTCTAGGAGGAGGCTGAGAGCAAGGAAGTAGGGAAGAAGGGATGAGGGAAAGGTGGAATATAGAAAAAGGAAATTAAATTTAGACAGAGAGACAAAATGGATAACAAATATCAGTGTCACAATCAAATATCACATGTTTCTCAAGCCCACTCCAGACCACACATCTCTGCATGTTACATGTACAGTTGAGATAGAAAATTTAGACACACTAATCATGAACTTTAACGTCATAGCAATATTGGACTTTCAAAGATTTTTTTTCAACTGTTCTTCTTCTGGGAAAATGATTGTACAACATACATCATAAAAAAAAAAAAACCCAAAGAATGTGATGCACAAGATTACATTTTTTTGTGTTTTTTGTGAAATCAACTTTGGGTCAAAAATTCTAAATTCTCTATACAAAGTCAAACATATACCCACTTATATTGTTAATTATCTGGTGCTGAAATACCAATATGTCTTTTAATTTGCCAAAGCTAAGGCCTCTCAACTTATTGTTAGTAATCATGATTAGCATCTCTGTGGCAAAATAAAATGTGTTTGTTTGTCTGCACCCACTGAAGTGACCACCACATAGTATAATTGGAAAGTCCAAGGAGCTCAGTGCAAATCTGGTAAAAAGGATGATGGAATGTCTCCTAAAGTAATCAACTGCAGTTCCCAAACCATTTGAGTAAGTTTTTAAGAGTCTGAGATCACGAGTTTGATTCCCAGGTGATGCTGGAAAGAGCTGACTGGTCAAGCTCAGTGGGGAGGGATGGGAAGCACTCTGCGCTCTCACATCAATCGCGGCTCTAAGCCAATCACGGGCGATTGTGAGCTCATGTAAGTGGAAGAAGCAGATAGTGCGGTCCTCCAAGTGTGTTAAGTTGCTCCCAACAGTGTGTGAGCAAGCAGTTCAAAACATGCAGTTGGCTGGCGTCACCTGGCTCGGAGGAAACACGTGACAGTCTTGGGGCCTCCCAGACTGGTAGTAGTAGCCCTGATGGAAGAGTGCCCTAATTGGGGGGAATTGAACATGACAAAAATAGGGAAAAAATCTCAGAAATTTGATAAGTGACGTATCAATTGTCATCCTAAGCTTAAAGGAAATTGTTTCAGAAGGTCACGAACCACCAAGGAACAGAACTGCCATGAACTAAAAGCTGCTAGAACACCAGTTTCACTCTCTACAGTCAAACGAGTTTTACATCACCATAGACCTAAATGCTGCCATCCAGAAAAGAAGCTTTTGATTCAAAATCAACACTTTCAAACTTACCTAAAAGTTTTGCCTGACCACATAAACAAAGTGGTTCCTGGAAGAAGGTTTTGCGCATACTGTAGGTATACTGCATACTGTAGGTATACTGTAGGTATGTTTAGAGAAGTAACCCCAAGAACACTGTACCAGCTGTTAAGCATGGTGGTGGTGGCATAGTGCTTTGGGACTATTTTGTTGCCAGTGGAACTGATGGATTGCTCAAAGTAGATGGAATAATGAAGAAGGAGGACCTCTTCAGCATAACCTCAAATCATCATTTAGACTGTAGACAGACTTGAGGGTTCCACACCTGGTTGTCGAATGGATATATCGAGCTATGCTTAAAAGTCTAGTCTTTACCAAAACACCAAAATTTACAATTAAACACTACCAGTTCTGCCAAGAAGTGTGGACAAATATTCAACCTGTGATCTGCTAGGAACTTGTTGTTGGCTACTAATATTCATTCATTCATCTTCTATACCGCTTTATCCTCTATTCAGGGTCGCGGGGACCTGGAGCCTATCCCAGGAGGCT
>JAQMYL010000005.1:16574108-16589757 GCA_030014365.1 Clarias pachynema | reverse complement strand
AAAAAAAGAGTATATATTTCTATATTGAATTCAAAGGTGTGCTGTCTATGTACTAGTCATCTTAATTTAATAATCAATATAAGGATATATAGGACTCCCAGTGATGAAATAGCAATGCTTCCAGCTCCAAGTTATTATATAGACATTTAATATAAAGAGCGCTTTATTCACTTTACTCATCCATTTCCCGATATCGAGTCCTAAGATTTGGCGGTGGAATATAATAAAATCGTCTTTATGACCAAGGTCTGTTGGTGTTTGTAGTGGTGTGTTCTATATTTAAATTGAACCCTTCAGACAACTTGGAAAAATTTAAAGGAGGTTTACTGATAGAGCTCTGGGTAGAGTATGAGTCAAGGTTTGCCATTTTAAGTGTCACATGGTCAGTTTGCATCATTCAGAGGAGAACTGTGATAGCAGTAATCATAGGACATAATTACTGAGAAGTAGTTTGTATGATCATGTCCACATTTAATGATGATCAAAATATAGGGTTTAAATGAATGATTATGAATAGTAATTGTATAATCTTGAAAGATACTGAACACACAGGATTAAAGAAAAAATTTGCTCACAATCCAAGGTTAGTATTATCATATGTCTATGGAGAACGTCTATCCATCCATTATCTAAACTGCTTATGCTTAGGGTTGTGGACCTGGAACCTATTCCAGGGAAATCAGAGCACAGTGCGGGGTACACCCTAGATAGTTGCCACCCAGGCATTTTGTAAATGCAATGGAAGGAAACCAGAGTACCTGGAGGAAAACCCACAAAGCACATGAAAAACATGTGTGGAGGTGAGATTTGAAACACCAGCCCTGGAGGCGTGAGATGTCTCTGCTCACCACTGTGAATATATTTCAAACTAGAACTCTTTTTTTTTTTGTGGAAATGTAACCTCTGTGTAAATGGGTAAGAATTCATTGTATTTAAACCTAAATTCAACTCTACATTCTTTATCATTAGTCTCAGGTAAGATTAATCTCTGCTGATATGTTGCTTTATGTGCATTGATTATTAAAAACTAATTTTACAATAATGCTTTAAAACCCTTAAAACTCAAGCGACACAATTCCATGTCTGGCAACACAGCATAGGTCAATGATTAAAAGAAATGTGTGCTTATATAAAAGCCTTGCCGGTGTGTCTTAACAGGGAGACTTTAGGCATCAAACTGTGTGTTTGGGTTTTTGGATATGTCAGGTAGAATGAAAGTTATTATTACTTATATAACATACAAACTTTACCACTACTGGAATATGGGAATGACGTTTGGTCACAGAAACAACTGAAAACAACATTAAAAACATGATCGTGTGTAGCCTATGTGACTCATTTTATTTTATTTTATTTTTTTGCTCATTCATGTTTGTACTGGATGGGCTCAGTAGGGTAGTTAGTTAAAATGAAATAATGAATTCTGAGCCCTAGACATAAAAACACCCCAGCAAAACCAAAATTGCCCTGTGTTTTAAGAACTACAGCAACATGAAAGTCAGATTCAGTGTTATTCAGAGAGGTATGTAATGGAGCAAAAAGCGAGATAAAAAAAAGAGTGCATTAAAAGAGTGAGAGGTTATTTGAAACCAGAAGTGCTCAACCTCAGAATGTTATTTTTTCCCTTCACATTGTCTCTGTCAATGTTTCTGAACCACATTTTAGCATTGGGGCAAAAAGGAAAAAAAACGTTTATTACCTTCATAAAAAAAAAAAAAAAAAAATCTGTATTATGTTAAGAGACTGATGACAAACAAAATGCCAATACTGTATACAGTTCGATAAAGCCATACAAAGGAATACAACATAGAAAGTAGTTCTAGCCAAATAGCAACTACTGGAACTTAAACTCAAGTACAGTGGATATTTAAACAAACGTATTAAATACGTTTAGTCGTTTTTTAAACTTTATTTTTAGCTTTATTTGTCAAGGATTAGAGTGTAATTTTAAAAAATGTCATTTTTGTAAGGTATTGTTTTTAAATTACGGAGGGACTTTTATTACTACGACCTAAAGCACGCGCGTGAAGGCGTGTTTGGCCTCCCGATGACGTCGCGCCACGTCATCACGATTCTAACGGGCGGACTTTTCAAAATGGAGGAAAGGAAAATATTTTGGAGCGGACCAAAAGTACACCATTTTCATGTATTTTAAACATTGCAAGCGACGAAGATCCATGCTCCAGGAAATAAAAAAAAGGGTTTTTATTATCGTATTTAAGGAATTTTATCGAGTAAGGAATCTAATGAAGTGAAAATGAGCGTCTCTATCGGTGATAAAATCGAGGTAAGTTGTATGGAGTTGCGCGGCCACTTTAGCTAGGCTAGTTTACTTAGCTAACCAAAAATACTATTATTATTATTATCTCACTATCCTTAGATAAGCATATATTTAAAATCGGTTATGTTGGTGAATTCCATGTTTTAATTTGTTTAGTTAGTGTAGCCGGAATCTAGCAGTCGAGCAGGTTAGAGAGAACAGCCAGTGGTCTAGCTAACTAGCAGTTTAAAGATGATTGACAGGAGGCGAGGCTGAGATAGGAAGCGCGTGCTGGAGTGAAATCAGTAAACATCTCACTTGAGGATTTAACCACCTGTGTTTATGGTGACGGTTTATGTTTGGAGAATTGGGACTTGTTCTGTTGCTAGGAGACCTGCGGTAGCGTCTCATGGAGGTAAATTAGCGGGAACAGAGCCGGGATCACTCAGATGTCCGTTTAGTAAATGTCATTGTCAGATGCAGGTAACCAGGGACGCTACACGAGCAGGACACACACACACACACGGAGGGATATCAACACGGATCACATCGGAAATCTTTTGCGGCACAGAATTAAATCCTGTTCCATTTTAGAAAAGATGTTCGACGCGATTCGGTCTTTGATGCAAGATTTAACTAACTCTGAAAGATGTGCAGTATCGGTAAATGATAAAATCTTCACATCATGCGAAGATCTTAACATCGAGGTAGTGATGATACCGGGTTTGGACTTGTTTTCTGAAAAGATAAGAATTTCTGTGTTATTAACCCTTCACGCACACTACATGTCAGAGCTGAGTCTTATTCACATCCGCCTTTGGTTTTCAGGACTTCAAGGTTCTCACCTTGCTCGGTAAGGGCTCCTTTGCCTGCGTCTACAGAGCCAAATCTGTCAACACGGGCCTGGAAGTAGCAATCAAAATGGTAAGACTGTCTCCCTTGCTTTTCCTTTATGAGTGGTTTTGTTGGGGCAGCTGGGCGGTTACGGGTGGCATATGCCCTGTGTAATTGTGCTTTGTGTCTGTGTTACCACAGATTGATAAGAAGGCCATGCACAAAGCTGGCATGGTGCAACGTGTCATTAATGAGGTGGAGATCCAGTGTCGGTTAAAACACCCGTCAATTCTGGAGGTGAGTTACAGTTCCTCCTTTGGGACTTGATAGTGTTTTGCCAAACTAATGAGCTGTGATTTATCTGTCATTATCTGATTATACATTTTTAAAGATATTTAATACTTTTGCAAAAATAATGTTGTGAAATAGTCTGTAATGGTAAACATATTAATATGGTGTTACTGTAGTGAAAAGGATAAATGTTGGCTTGCTAGTTTGTGCATTTCTGTTAAGCATCTGTTGACCCCGCCTACATTTGTTTTTCTTTGTTGAAGCTGTACAATTACTTTGAGGACAGCAATTATGTGTACCTTGTCCTAGAGATGTGCCATAACGGAGAAATGAGTCGTTATCTGAAAGACAGGAGGAAGCCTTTCACAGAAGAAGAAGGTGATGGTTAATTTTGTTTCAACTGGGAATGGGTAGAATGCTTAACTGTCTGATAGAAAGTGCTTTTAAGGCATTAAGCTAGTTTGGGAATAATTAACATCTATGTTATTTTTCTGAACAAATCTTCTCCAACAGTGAGACAGTTCATGCACCAGATTGTGAAGGGCATGTTGTATCTGCATACTCATGGCATTATGCACAGAGACCTGACCCTGTCTAACCTGCTCCTCACCAGCAGCATGAACATTAAGGTAGCTGACTTTGGCTTGGCCACGCAGCTCAAGCTGCCAAGTGAGAAGCACTTCACAATGTGTGGCACTCCCAACTACATCTCTCCTGAGGTGGCCACCAGGAGCGCGCATGGCCTGGAGTCAGACGTCTGGTCTCTGGGCTGTATGTTCTATGCGTTTCTGACAGGCAGGCCCCCTTTTGACACAGACACTGTCAAACACACCCTCAACAAAGTGGTTTTAGGGGAGTACCAGATGCCCAGTCATGTGTCAGCTGAAGCTCAGGATCTTATTCGGCTGCTGCTGCAGAAGAATCCTGCTCTGAGGCCCAGCCTGTCAGCAGTGCTAGACCACCCTTTCATGACTCTGAGTGGATCCACTGCAAGCAAAGACTCTGGGGGTAGTGATGGAGGCTCCATGGATAGCGGCATAGCCACAATATCTACTGCATCCAATGCTACCAGCAATAGCAGCAGCAGTCGGCTCCACAGGAAAACAAGACAGGTGATCGGGCAGGCCTTGCCTAACCGCATGGTGCCACTACCCAGCCATTCTCAGCAGTCCAACAGCTCCAGCTTTAAGGAGGAGCAGAACTGGCAGCCACATGCACAAGGCAGTGTAAGGGTTCCTGTAGATCCTGTCAGTGGAAGGCCTCATTCTCGCTACCTGAGACGGGCTCACTCCTCCGATCGCTCTGGTGCTGGTTATAGCCATGCCAGGCAGGAGGTGGAATTGGAGCGATGCCACTCCGAGGAGGTACTTCCAGGAACTGGGCGCATTTTCCCATCAACCTCCAGCTATCAGGACCATGGCAGTGGCTATTCTGAGTGTGGACGTCTACCCTCTCCACCTATCAAGCAGCCTGCAAGGTTGGTGACTAGTACAAGAGTTTCATTTGTATTGATATTTAATCCCCTCTGTATTAAAAGTTTGCCATTTGTCATTTGATCAATTAAATTAGCTTTTTTCCTCCTACAGCTCTGGGTCTTCCTTTTCTGCTTCGATGCATCCTATCAGATTACAGACAGTGGAGTCTAATACACAGCCATGGTTTAGCACCGAAGGTATTTTACTTGTTTGATGGAATATTTTTTTTCTTTCCAAACATCCCATATAGGTGGAAATGGATTGTTCATCTAAGTACTAATTTCAAATAACTTTAAGCAACACCTTAGTAATAACCATTAAAACAAATGTTAATCAATTTTTTTGTTTTGTTTGTTTTTTTTACTTTTTTTTTTTAAATATACTGTAAGGATCTTTCAAAAGACCAGCAGATGTCAGCACTTACAGCAGCAGTGGTAGTTTTCATTCTGGGCGAGAGCCAGCTGGAGTTCTGCCTTCCTGTAGTGATCGGCCAACAGTGAGGGCACCGAGTGGCCTTCCTCCTCCACTATACCACCAATCCTCTTCTCACAGTGACCCTGGTCCATGTAGGCAGGATAGGTCCGAGGTGAGCCACTTCCCAACACAGGGCTGTGCGGCTGTCCAAACTGCTCCTTTGTCCAGGAACAAAGCTAATGAGGAAAAGGTGAAGAAGAGTCCTGGCTTTCCTCCTCTCTGTGCATCCAGACTGAAGCCTATTCGACAGAAGACTAAAAATGCTGTGGTGAGTTTTGTTACTTTATGACTGTTCACACATCTCTAGGAATGTTTTAGTGTGAATGTTTGGGTTTGTATGATTTAAACCAGCATGGATGACATTTATGCAATCTGCTACTGTAATTTATTTTTGGATTTGCATGTGCATAATATGAAAATATGTTTTGTTCTATAGGTCAGTATCCTAGATACAGGAGAGGTGTGTATGGAGCTTCTAAAAGGCCAAGGAGCTCACGAGAGGGTAAAGGAAGTGCTGAGGATATCCGCTGATGGCTCCATGGTAAAGAAATCACTTATTTATTTATTAATCCGCTCGCATTTGCAAAAATGGAGATATTAAATATTACTCAGAGACTTATTATGGATTATTTGTCTGCCTGGACAGGTGACTGTGTACCAGCCCAACGAAGGGAAGGGTTTCCCTGTGCTGGATCATCCGCCATCTCCCCCAGAAGACATTTTTATATGCAGCCATGAAGATTTGCCAGGTACTATTTTAAAGGATTGTGAATTTCACTACAGTTAATTTATTCTGCATTTATGCTCTCATGTACAATTAATTTATTTTTCATGTATGTATTATTTTATCATTTAGAGAAATACTGGAAAAAGTATCAGTATGCCACCAAGTTCGTTCAGTTGGTGAAATCAAAGACTCCAAAAGTAACCTTGTACACCAAGTTTGCCAAGTGCATGTTAATGGAAAACTCTCCCAATGCAGACCTGGAAATGTGCTTCTACGATGGTGGGTACTACACAAGTAAAAAATGTAATGAGAGCTTTGTGAAACATAATCAGTATGACCTGGACAATGTGTTTGTCTCATTAATATAGAGGACATGTTTGACAGATTTATTTTTGTTGTCAAGAGACTCCATATCCACCCTGTTCCTATTATGTGATCTCCTGATTTAGGTGCAAAAACCCACAGGACAAGCGATCAGGTGCGAGTGGTGGAGAAAAGTGGCAAGTCGTACACAGTGAAAGGGGATGTAGGTTTAAGTGGCGTAAGCGCCGATTGCAGACGCTACATGGAGCTCACAGATGAGGTACTGTTCTGCTTTGTATTTAACCTCATCAGTTTTAATTCATTAAATGTTATAAGTTGGTGTTTTTTTTAAAGTGTGACAATGAAGTTATTCCATGTGCTAATACTATTGTTTGGATTCAGGTAAACACCATCTATTAAATATATTATTTACACCATAGTAGCTGCAGTGAGTAAATTTGTTATGTTTGTCATTGTGTCAGGGCCACAGAATGTGTCTGTCTCTGGAGGCTGCCATCATTGCTGAGGAGCAGCGTAGTGCTGGAGCCACATCCTTCTTCCCTATAACTATTGGCAGGTCAGAGTGCTCTTCTAATCTACTGTATATAACTTCTAAGAGCGACGTTTTCAGTCCTCAATGCTTGACATGCATCAAGATAGTGACTTCTCTCCTCATCATTTGTATTTTAATGTCTAGCAGGACAACTGTACTACAGTGCCTCACTCTTGCATATATTGTTTTTTTGTTTTTTTTCAGGAGGCCTACTAACCCTGCCTCCTCCTGCCCTGTGACCCAGCCTGCCTCTGAACGAGCTCCCGCACCACCTGTTGAGGTTGCTCAGGTGTGCCTGAGTCCACCTCACCAACCCCACATCACCCCTTCTGTAAGACATACATTTGTTGTTTTTTTTATAATGCACTTGTGTGTATGTTACAAATGCCAGGTTGTAATATATTTGACCCTTTTTCCCCTTTTATAACTAGATGATTTCCTACAGTGGGTCAGATTTCACAACAGCCAGTTTGGCTAAAGACAACTCACCGCAGTCAGCCAAAGATGGCTGTAGCATCAGTGCAGGAAAAGTGCTCAAGTCCATCTTTGTACCCAACATCGGCTGGGCCTCTCAGGTACAATATTTATTGCTCTGGCAATGTCTCTACAAACATGAAGTAATATAAATAAAAAATGCTTTGGATGCATTTTTCCTGAAATAGATAATTACTTCATATGTAAACTTAATCAGTTTAACATGCGTTTCCATGTATTTGATTTTAGCTAACAAGTGGAGAAGTATGGGTTCAGTTTAATGATGGGTCCCAGCTTGTGGTACAGGCAGGAGTCTCCTGCATCACATTCACCTCTCCTGAAGGACACATCACCCGGTAAAGCACTTCTGTGCAATGAAATACACAATGTGCAATGAAAGTGTTTTTTATTTTTTACATTTTTTCTTTATACTGTAATAATACTTTTAAAAAATGCTTATTCCTGACCTTGCCCACCTCTTATTAGGTATAAGGAGAATGAGAAGTTACCCGAGTTGGTTAAGGAGAAACTGCATTGCCTTTCATCTATTCTGAGCCTTTTGGCAAGTCCTGCTGCACGACGCTGAGCAGCGACTTTCACGCAGAAAAGACTGAGGCCATGATCATCGGGCCTGGTGAAGAGTGGTTAAAAGCACTTCCTTTTTTTCTTTTTTTTTAACTTTATCCATTGTAAATTCTCTTCCTGAAAATGCATTAAGTGTCTGTAAATACTTTTTAAACAGTTGTACAGATTGTTCCAAAAATTATGAAAAAGTATATATTTTTATGTTGTACAGTATGTTTCTTGAACTTATTGTCTTGTGCATTTGTATTTTTTTTACCTTTTGCAACAGTATGTCTTCTGAGCTTCAGTGAAAAGTCAGATGTACAAACAAATCCACAATAAACATCTGTCTGCTGGCTAATATGACTAGTACTCTCAGTATTTCATTTTAAAATGTAAGTTATGAATCAAAAAAAGATGAATGTAACTGTTTGGTGATGTCAGTGAGTTTCTGGCTTGGAACACTTATTACAAATGAGAAATGTGTATCAATTACAATGCGTTATTTATTTATTTGTTCCTATAGTTTTCTCACCTAAATATTTGGTGGGCTGACCACAAATCTATAAAAACAAAAAATAATAATTAGCCTTGCTATTTCAATACTTTCATAGAGGACTATATGATTTAGCTTAATTATAGTTGCTATACACCGGTTATATAATAGACGCATGTAAATGTAGTTGTGGCACGTGGTGTAGTGGTTAGCACTGCCGATTTACACCTGTGTCTGTGGAGTTTGCACAGTCCAAAGACATGCAGAGTAGGGTAATTGGTATTGTCAAATTGCCTGTAGTGTGTGAGTGAGTGTTTGCTTATATGCCCAGCATGGGATTGGCATTTCATCCAGTGTACCTTGCCTCGTGCTCCAAGTTCTGTGGGACAGGTTCCAAGCTTCCTGTGACCGTGAACAGGACAGGTGGTACAGAGAATGAGTGAGTGAGAGAATAAGTAACCATAGATTTTTTTCATGGACTCATCTGAAGCCTTTTCCTGGAGACTCCGGGCCAAAGCAGGGTATATCTTGGACAGGGTGCCAATCCATCACAGAGCATGCACGCGCGCACACTCGTACGCTCTATGGGTAATTTGGGAACGCCAAAATTGAATGTCATTGAATGTCTTAGGACTGTGGGAGGAAACCGGAGTACCCGGAGGAAACCCACCAAGGAGGGGGAGAACATGCTAATTCCATGCACACAGATCAGAGGCAGGAATCGAACCCCGGAACTGGAGAGGTGTGGGCCCACAGTGACCGTAACCATAGAGTTAAAGATAAAATAATTTTTGTAGGGATTGGCGTTGAACAAACTTTTTTATAGGCAATCTTTGTTTATTTGCCCTTAAATGTTGAGAATTAATATGTGGGAATGTTTCAAAAGGTTTGTGGCAGTTTTCATGATTTGATTATCAGGGATTATATTGTAAATTACTGTATTACAACTGTAAATTATAACGATTAAACAACAAGAAAAGTAAGTTAGTACAACTGCGCTCCCGAGAGGAAATACACAGAAGTACAAAACAAAAGTTCCTGCATTGACCACCAGAGGGCGCACTCGCTTTTTCTCTCTCTCTCACACACACACGCTCTCTCTCTCTATCTGTAAATGAGGCCGGCCTTACGTCACGAGGGTGTGATCAGCCCAGGGGTTCACTTCGCAATTTTAGCGCGATTGGACTTCATATTTAATTTCGTGTTTTGTCTGTGCGCGCCTGATCACGACCTTCACCTGGAGAGATAATGGAGAATCACAGGCAGCCTTCGAGCTAGCTTTAACCCGGCTGCTTTATCCGACGGAATGGGAGATGTCCTCGCCAGCTAGCTCGGTAGGTAACGTTAACTGTACAAATTTTGATGATTTCCATCGCAAATGAGGGCCGGTGGTGTTTAAATACAACCTGTGCACCGGAGCGAAGTGTTGTGTTTCTAAAGCGAGCTGACGTCACATCATTAGGAGTTTAACGTCTGCAGGATAAACTAAGCGACGCGTCATGTCGGTGCTAGCTAGCTACGCTATTGCTTTCTCCCATTAAAACATACAAGAAAAACAAGTTAGCTAGCTGATATTTAAGAAAATTTTACCTAACAGTGGAAAGGAGAAAGAGAGGGTGTATAATGTGACTTACTTAGCGCTTGTATAATAACAGTTTCGTTAGCAGGGTTAGCATTTTTAACCGGAGCAGCATCACTTTCCTTGGCACTGACTAGGGAGTCTTCCAGCCTTGTAACCGTTATTAAATTAAATAACTGCTAACACGCTGTAGCTTTGCATCTGTGAACTTACACAGATACTGATACTGCTGGCTAATCAGATATCTCGTGCCTCGTCTTGTCTTGTCTTATCAGGGTTGTGTCTAACTGAAAGGTTTGCTGTAACACGGAATCACAGGCACATCTGGACCGAGAGCCATGCAGACGTTTTTGCGGGGTAAACGCGTGGGCTACTGGCTCAGCGAGAAGAAGATGAAGAAGCTGAATTTTCTGGCTTTCGCAGACATGTGCAGGTGAGCATATTCAAACCTGTTACTGCCATGCGCGCGCACGTTCAGTTAGAAACTTGTTGCTGTGCCTGAGCTCCTCGGGTTTGTCCTTCCCCATGTGTCTTGTATATTGTACCAGGAATGACATGGTTTTAATAACTGATTAATTGTTTAAACATAATGTTTTGTTAAAATATATAACATAACTAATCCCCTCAAAATATGACCCTTTAAATAAAATCCTGGAAGTCGTGTTAATATGGTGAGGTTTCTTAGTCACGTGACCAGGGCTCATCATAATTGGGGAAGAAACATGGCTGACCTGAGTTGAAAATCAAGAGACGCATGCAAACAATAAGAGACTCTATAAAGAAGAGATGTCAGAGCAGATATGAAGGCTATTTCTGATCATGTGAGATATATATACGTATATATTTTCTAATGCACTTCACATATATATTTTCATAAATCAGTCTGGTTCCTGAAATGAACATATCAAAACAAAAAAATATTATTACAGTATGTGGGCGGAGGCATAGTGGTTAGCACTCTGGCTTTGCAGCACCAGGGTCTCGGGTTCGATTTGTACCTTGGGTCTGTGAGGAGTTTGCATGTTTTCCGTGTGCTTGGTCTGTTTTCTCCAGGTACTTCAGTTTCCTCCTGTAGTCCAAAGACATGTAAATTAGACTAATGTGTGTTTTTATATTGCTCATAGTGTGTGTGCACACATGTGTGCCCTGCAATGAATTGGCACTCCAATGGTGTACCCCGTCTGGGCCCTAAGGCCCCTGCGACCCAGTACACAGGATAAAGCGTTAATGAAATATACGTGTGTGTGTATAACCACACTTGTAGGTATGTG
The DNA here is from genome assembly GCA_030014365.1 of Clarias pachynema. NCBI lineage: Eukaryota > Metazoa > Chordata > Actinopteri > Siluriformes > Clariidae > Clarias > Clarias pachynema. The sequence continues at coordinate 16,578,456 of JAQMYL010000005.1, read as the reverse complement.
TATAATACGTATGTATAATATTTTATGTTTTGCGCATGTGTCTGTGTTGGTGCACAAAAAAAACAAACATTTTGTTTAGCTTATTTTATGCATAAAAATCTTAGAAGGTTAAGTTATTCAATAAGAAGAGCCGAACGTATATTTGGTGTATACATTTAGAGCGGCGTCCGCATCATACCCTATTCATAGTCGATAAGAGATACCTTCAAAGTTACTCTGAACATACGTGTTAGTTGTAATGACAAAGAGAAACTTAGAAAATACATCTGCCCAATTTGTAGCAGCCAACTTGTTGACCGTTGTTTTCACTCTTAAAGGTGGGCAAAATGAGAGAAATCTTTAATAGGTTAAGTAGTGACAGAATAGGTACAAACGTTATCACACAATTCAGAATCTATAGCCAAAGAGCATGTGAAGACAATATTATACAAGCTAACTCATGTGTGCTACAGATTTCCATCTGGTCTACAGGTTACTTAAGCTTTACATTGTAAAAAGGCAAGTAAATGTCAGTGTTCATTATTACCATAATGGACAAATAAGTGGCAGAAGCTTAATCATAAGTAACAGGAAAAGAAGCTGAAACATGGTTCCTCATCATTTAATGTAGTTGTTAATGACATGCCTTAATATATCTCATCTGGTGTAATAATAGGGACATTACACAACCAAATCAACAACAGACAAATGATACAGTGAACCATTTTAGAGGTTTGATTGTGTAATTTGTCTTCCCTAAGGCAGTTCACATGAGGTGTGCTGTTGGAGTCAACAGATCCAGTGGCATTTCTTATCTACTGCAGTTCTGGTCTGTTGAATCGCGTTGAATGAAACAACGATATCGGTTATGACTGTTAAACGGCTGATCACCTTCTGTAGCCAGTGATCTAGGGAGCAGGATAGCCATGCCCTCAGGTGGGAAGGGTGCACTTTCCCAACAATTGTAGGGGCACTAACAAACCATGGGTGTCTGCAGCAGTTCAAAAATATGCTATAGTTATGTGCTGGTGTGCTCTTAGAGGACACATGTGGTGGACTTCCAACCTCAGTTGGAAGCTCTGAACAGTAACCTCAAGAATGACCTATAAACTTGTGCAGATTTTGAAAAAACACAACCATCAAAAAAATGAATCTGAAAAGAGGCTGGTTTCTACAGCAGGATAATGATTTAAAACATGACTTCAAACATTTCATTAACTACTTTAAAAAAATCTAAGCTGAAGTTTTGGAATGTCTCAGAGTCCATAAACTCTCAAAATAATAAAGTTTGTAGGAGGATTTTAAATAGGCTGTGCATGTAATATAACTTAGCGATGTTCTTTAAGGAAGAATAGGTTTAATATTAGCAACCAAGGCTAGCAGTATGTGGTATGAAGTGTGCATTAGCATGCTGTGATATACACTTATTGGCCATAACATTATGACAGGTAACAAAACATCGATTATCTCTTTAAAATAGCAATGTCAGATGTTTCTTATCTGGGCTATGGAGAAGATGAACTGGGCTGTTGCTCAGTGGTCCAAAGTTCTCTTTTCAGATGAAAGTATGTTTTACACTTTGTTTGGACAGATTCTTCAGGTTACAGAGTCAGGAGCAAGAGTGGAGCAGGCACAGTTTAACAAGTTGGTTAAAGTCAATCGTGAAGTTTTCATAGTCAGTCATGATTTGGGGTGCCATGTCATCTGTTTGTGCTGGTCCATTGTGTTCTATCAAATACAAGTCAATGCAGCCATCTATCAGGAGATTTTAAAGCACTTTGTTCGTCTGTCTGCTGACGAGCTTTATGGAGATGCTGATTTCCTTTTCCCAGTAGGACTTGGCACCTGCCCACAGTGACATGATAGGTCTAGAGAGTTGGCTGGTCAATCAAGCACAGTACCCATAGAGAATCTATGTGGTATTGTCAAGAGGAAGATCAGAAACACCCAACCCAACAATACAGACAAGCTGAACGCTGTTATCAAAGCAACCTGGTCTTTACTAATGCCACAGGCCACACGCCTTCACTTTGTGTAATGAATCTAGAATATGTGACGGTTTCATATGTAGTAATTACACACAGATAGTTAAATTAACGCTATTTATCCTTCACTCAAAAATGTAGTACGTATTAACTACGTTATTACACATTGTCATTTTGAGAAGCACACATCTAGATGAACATCATCTTGTTTATATTTCTGGTAAATCTTCCTGGTTAATTTCAGTGTTGCAGCAGTGATCCCATGTTTTCAGGACATTTTTTTGAAGGTCTTGTAACTGTAGGATCACCTCCTAGACTGCATGTATTGGATCTGTAGGTGTGTATTCTGTGGTCATGTCTGTTGATTGGCTCGTTCACTGTAGAAGAGCCGTGTTAGTCAGCATTTAGAGAATGAGAGCAGAGGAAACCCGAGTAAGCAAAACAAGGCCAGGTGAAGAGTGTGTTTTGTGCTGAGGTACTGTGCGAATTTTTTTATTTTTTTAAAAAAATTTTGTGGCCACTGAAACCTGAGCAAACAGAACTGTTGGATAAACAAAAGGTTCTGGCTATATGTGTGTGCGTGCCAGAGAAAGAGCTTGTGTAACCCACATTTGGGCATTTGTGTGAGTGAGACTAACTCTGTGTCACGCTGCAAGCTGTGTCCCACTGTATCAGTCTCCAGCTGAATGAATAGTTATGTAATGTGTAGAACAGACATTGCCTCTGATTAAGTCAAACAGAAAAGGAGTGTGTGCGGGAAAGAGAGAGGGGGTGTGAAGAGAGGGGAAGAGATCAGAACAATGTGATCACTGTGTGTTGAGCTTTAGTCCATCCCTTGATTAGAGTGTTGAATTGTATATCCATGTGTCTTTGACCCACAGACAAAAGTGCTGAATTAGTAGTTTTGGAGTTCTCGTGGTGGTGTTGTTCTATCAGTCTCAAACCCATCGCCGTGAAATTTGTGTTTCTATATTCATTAGACTATAGATATATAGATTAGCTTTAAACAATCATAAATCTTAAGCAGCCAAAATGTAATCTCTTTCATAGTGCAACCAGGTGTGGGTAGACAAAATGTAGTTGTGTAGCTCTTGAGGTTCAAGAGCTTCCAAGATTTATTTTTATTTAAAAAAAAAAAAAAAAAAAAAAAAAGAGGAAATACCCAACGTCATTAATACATTTAACATAAAACAGAAAATACTCCCATTCACCCTGGACCATGCATGGGAGTGCAGGACCGCACGTGATATACAGCAGTTCAATAACGGGAGTGCTTGTTTGTAAATGAATAAATTTTTTCAAAGGCCGATCTGCCACTCCTATATTTTATGTATTGTTTCATTTTGGAAATCATTTATGAGTCATGTGTTTAAGTTCAAGGCTACTTCATTGTGTTTAAAACGGGTTTTTGTTTATACCTAAGCGCTGATGAAACCTTTTGTGTGAAAAGGGCATCTGATGAAGTTAGTAATAAAGTATTTATGGTGGACTGACCATGAATCCAATCTCTCTCTCTCACGCACACACACACACACACACACACAAACACACACACACACACACACACACAAACAAAACCATAGCTGTTTTAGACAGGTTCACTGTAGCCAGGGCAACTAGGAAAGCACCAAATGTACTGAACCTTAAACAAACTGAATGCTCGGTGCATCTGTGTTACGCTCCTGTCTCAAACAGCTGATGGTGGGGAAATCCCGCTGAAGTCATTTAAAGCTATGCTGGCAGCAAAAGTGTGTGCACACAGCAGGATGGACAAATAGATGTATGTATGCTATAAAGGAATTAAGGTCACCTGAGATCTCCCAGTCTTCTCAAATTAGCTCTGTCTAATACTTTACCGCAGTGACGTCCTGAAATACAAACAATAGTTAGATTAACACAGGACCAGTGAGTGTCTGTGGAGTTGTTTGTGTTTGAAACAGCATACAATCATGTTTACTTACAGTATGCATTATAGATTTAAATATCAAGAACATGAAATATTGAAATATTTATACATGGACAGTACTGGTCAAAAGTGTGGACACACCTAATTCAATGTTGTTTGTTTAGTGATTTATTTTCTACATTTTAGAAAAATATTGAAGATTTCAAACCCATAAAATAACGCACATGGAATTATGCAATTAATTAATTGATTGGTTGATTGTTATTGTTGTTTTTACTTAATTAATCAATCAGGTGTTATTTTAAGACATGAACTATTCATGTTCTGGAATATCTCCTACAAGAACAAAAATCGCAAACGGGGCATTTGCAAAACCCATCAAGCACCCGGTTGAAACTGGCTCTCATTAAGACCATCCCAGGAAAGTGAGACCAAAACATACCTCTGCTGCAGAGTAGAAGTTCATTTAGAGTCGCCA
>JAQMYL010000005.1:16544277-16570957 GCA_030014365.1 Clarias pachynema | reverse complement strand
GTAGCCTTAATGAGGGAGCCCCCTAGTGACGGGGAGGAATTGGCCACGACTAAATTGGGGAGAAAATTGGAAATACCAAAAAAAAAAAAAAAGGGAATGAGATTCTCTCTCACACATTGGAGATGTTTGGTCATGAAGCTATTGTCGGCACCAACTAATCCACAATTAACTTCTTTTGTTAACTAATTTGGTCATTGATTTTTAGTCGATTATTTGTTGCAACCCCATACAAGCCAAACATAATCGACTGTGGATTCCATTTTTCAATCAGGGTGAAATTAGGAAATCAAGGGACATCTGTGGACTCTTGCATGTGAAAGAGGGTAGAAAACATTGATCTTTAATTCACAGCAGGAGCAGCAGCTCGAAAAGCTGAAGTGACAAGTGAAAAAAAACAGACAATTTAGCAGTGCTAGTCTGAGGTTGAAATGCTGAAACATGATTGACAGTTCACTTTGTTTGTGGCTACGTAAGTTCACAGTGTAGTAATATCAGCAAAGGTGACTTCAGTTTGTCCTCATCTCATGATCACTAAATGGCATTAAAGACACGTAGGATTCATGCGTCACAGTAGCGGCTGGAACGCGAGTCAGCTTGCCTGTGGTTTTGTGTTTTTGTTCCCCCCCCCACATCCTTTTTATTTGCTGTTGTGTTGCTAGGTAACAGACATTTAGATATTAATTGTCTTTATATTAAAGGCAAGCAGTGAAAAATATTCCAAGACTGAATGTAGGACACGAGGGCTGTTATTGATGAATGACACTTGGAAACTCATATCAAGATAGCTTGTTATCAAATCAAATCAAATCACTTTTATTGTCACATCACGCTACTGGTACAGTACATGTGAGTGAAATTCTTGTGTGCAAGCTACACAAGCAATAGTGGTATACAATTATAAGAATAAATATGCATATGAATAAGTACAGTAATGTTGTGCAGTATATAACAAAAAAAAATTGTAAGGATGAATGTTAAACAAGTATACATATGTATATACAATATACATACAGTATATACACATCCATACACATATATACATATACGCACATACATATACACACATACATATACACACATACATATATATATATATACACATACATCCACACATATGCATACATGTAATATACACATACACACACGTTTGTAAGAGTGTGTCTACTTATATATGAATGTATAAAGAATGTACATGTAATGTATAAGGCTGCATTGAGGGTTAACTATAAACACGGTTATCTTTTGTGTCTGTGCTAATTTTTGTTTTTAAAATTAAAACAAATGGTACATTTGGATATGAAGGATTGTGTTGTAATGTCTGCTGTTTTCCTCCCTCGTTTAGGAAAAGAGGCATCGAGGTGGTACAGGTAAGCCTGTCTTTTTAATATTTAATTAAAACTATTAATACTTTTTGTGTAATTGATTTAAAAGCACTGAAAATATCCAAAACAGTCTTGGGAAAATTTTGAAAATTATTGCCACCCCTTAGGGAAAGTGAGTGTAATAGCACTTGCATGCAGTGAGTTTTAACACCTGGATTTTTTTTTTCTTCCTCAAAGATAAAGAGCTTGCTTACATAGTACATATTTTTCTGCAAAGCTGGTTTCAAATTAATCAGTATATTTAATACCTGTTAAAGCTTCCACTAGAACTAGAAGATTTTGTGATCATGGACTTCCATGGTGAATATACTGTATACTGCCAACAAATTTAAGTTGTTAGTTGGTCAACAGAAAAAAAGTAAAGAATATCTTCCCAATGGAAGGCATGTTAGGGAGGCAAATTAATACAGTAACATAGTTTAAGTCCCCCCCTGTATGTATATAGAAATATATACTTATTATTTTGCAATGCTTTTTTAAAAATCTCGTTAATGATTTTTTAAAAATAACTTACCCTTTTTCTCATTGAGTTTTTGTTTAATTAATTAATTAATTAATTAATATTATTTTAACCTAGCCTACTTACTGTTCTACACCTTGTTGGTTGTATGTTAGTGACCTGGTTGCAGTAACAGTGCAATTTCCTATTAGGGTTAATAAAGTACTCTATCTATTCTAATCTATTAAAAACATTAAAATGCTTGTGCTTTTATACAAAGTGAATGATTTTATTCTATTCAACTGCATTAGTTGGTATATGTTGAGCATGCTGTTTTGGTATGTCTCGTCCTTTAAAACTAAAGCAACCAAACTGTGCAGCTATGAAACTTGTGATCTTTTGGTTTTTACTTCCTGATTGCAGCAGGAGATAACTTTGATGGGTTAATCACTTGGCTGCCTGCATTTACTAAAACACCTTTAATTTATAATCTCCTGTACTTGACTGCCTGGAACCGAGACAATGCACAGACAGATTTTTTCTTCTAGGTTTCTTCAAGGATTTCTCAGAGAGGCTACCCAGACCCTGGCTAGAACTAATCAGTGTGTCGTACAAGCATCTGGCCTTGAATTTGTTTGTGTGCATGAGACACATGAGTTTATCTTGACCATTGAACTCTGAGCAATATGAATAATTTTCAAATCATTGAACACACAAGTCTGAAATATACTTGCAGTGGTAACCAGCCGGATGGACCATTATTACCTGCCAGTACAAAAGTGCTCTGCTGCATTCAACATACAACAAACAAATATGTTTTTTTCAAACCAATATTTTGATCTATTTAATATTTTTTTATTAATCTCTCCAACCTATCGTTCTTTCCATCTACCCATATGTGAAGAGTAAGATGAAGTAAAAAAAAATGTATAACTAAACTTAAAACCCAGAGTATTTTTAGTCATTTTTTTGCATTATGATGCTTAAATAAATAAATGAGTAAATGAATCAGGATTGTGCAATATAGAGTGACATCCTTTTTTTCTGCACAGCCTAGGCGATATGATACAGAATTTTATTTCATTTGAACTTTATAAACATACTGAGCAAAAAAAAGTCACATAGGCAAAGCAAATTAATAGTGTAGATTCAGACATTATTATTATTATTATTATTATTCTGCTTACAAAATTCTAATTTTGTAAGTTTGACATTTTTGCAATGTCAGTCCCATATTCTGGTAGTAGTAAAATGTACACATTTTAAAAGTAATATAATAACTTAGGTTCTATCTGAAACCCAGATTCTCAGTTTGATGTCTGAATTCTCTCTTGTCAACACATTTTGATTTGACTAACACTGTGTTGCCAGCATGGATTCGTCCTGCTTAAATTTTAAGGCTTAATCTTGCTGGGTTTTTGAAAGAAGAGCCCGTTCGAAACTGTTTCTCTGCAGATCATCAGTACACCCTTAGTATTTTTTCACATGGTGCGTAAATGTTTTTTACGTGGCAAGCGGCATTGTCTCTCAGTACATCGCTCTCGCGGTAGCAGAATGAACACGTACAGGAGTGGTAGTGCGAGAGGGAACTGTCCACTACTAGTTAATCGACCTCCATCAACTTTCCCCCGGACATATTTTTAAAGAGGGTGGGCAAATATACTTGGGTGGCCATCAGTATGCTTGTATACTCTGTGTGGGAAACACTGAAAAGGATCTGTACAGTGTCATCCTAGCTGTTTTGAGAGTTGTATAACTAGTTTATGTTTTGTCTCTCTGACTGTCAGCACATTTGCTTTTGATGTGCATAGCTGACATTTACTGAACCAGGGAGGTCAGTTTTTGGTGATGTCATTGCTTGTGAACATCTTATAACTGAACATTCCCACAGACTGACAGCTATTTTAATGTGGGAACAATTTCTTTTCTTTTCCCATAAGTAAGTCAGTATTTACTGTATGTTTATTAGAGATGGGAATCACCAGGGATGACCCCATACGATATCACAATACCTAGGTGCTGATTCAGTTTGTATTGCGATTCTTTCTGTACTGTGATATTTATAAAATCCTCATTTGTTTTGTTATTTAAAAAAAAAACTTAAACCATGTTTGAAATGATCATGAATAATTAAATGGAGGCCATTCCTTATTACAATATTTTGACATTATGATTCAAATTTTATTTCGCATACACTGTCATACACAGTACGATATGCAGTGAAATGCTTATATGACTGCCCGTGACCTTAAAAATAAAAGATTATTAATAGGAAATAAATATGAATTAAAAGAAATACAACAGAAAATAAATTTAGCTAGGATAGAAATACAATAGAAAATAAATTTAGCTAGGATTATACGTAAAATATAAGAAATCTTAGCTGTACAAATATGGAAAAGAAAAGATTCTGTACAATATAGAAAAATAGACATTTTTGTGTAAAATAAAAAATTACTGGGGGGTGGGTGTGCAAATATGCATGAAAATGTCTTATTTAAAGTGACTTGTGTGCAATGAGCCAAGAAATGAAATATAAATATGTAAGTGTGCGTGAATGTGCAGGTGTGCAGTGTCACTCAGCTGCAGTGCACCACCCTCTGTAGAGCATGTCTGTCCTGCATGGTGCCGTTTCCGAACCAGGTCGTGATGTTTCGTGATGATCTGCCTCGTTTTATCTGAGCTGCTAGGAATGTTGTTTAAACTTATAACCTAAACATGTTACTAGCAGACAACAACAGATGCTGGACATATGTCATTCTTATTACCACAGTACTCATCTTTAGCATGACACCGTTGCCCATGTACTGCTGGCACGTCATCTTAGCAAATAATTTTTTACCAATCGGGATGCTTTCCTTCCTGCACATGTATAAATAGTTTTGACTCACAACCTGTAGGATTATAGAGGAATTGTGGCTTTTCACCACCACAGAAGCAAACGTACACTATTTTTAAAATTTTGATTTTTTTTTCTAGTTATGATTTATGCATAACTGAAATTCCTCATTTAAAATTGTTTTTTTTGTTTTTGTTTATTTGTTTAGTTATTTTTCCCTAGCAGCAGACTGGTAGGTTCCCTTTGGTTTGAATTGCATCATTCATCTCTTGGTCATTTCCTTCCCTATATCATTTGATTGCCACCATCTTCTACTCATCTTTGATGGTAGAACAAGATACAGAACTTCACAAATACAATTCTGAGTTTATGGTTTATTCACTGTAGGGTCAGAGAGCACTTGTGAAAATACTTCTATTTTTATTTTTTAAAAATGTAATACAACAATTTTCCTTACAGATTATATTACTGACAACAACTTAAGTGGAAATGAGAATAATAAAAAAAAATTTTTACTGAGTTTCTCAGTATTTGGTTCACCCCCATTTAGCCCCAATAATGACAGTGTGCAGTCAGACTATATGAATTTGTACAAGACCATACAACGATCAGCAATAACATTAACCTGACCTCAAAACTCTCGTCTGCATGGTCGGATGCACCAGACAAGCAAGACCAGTCCATGGAGCAATACCCAAAGGATCCACTGCGAACCTCCTGGTGCTGACCAGGCGGCAAAACGAGAACACTACAAAGCAAAACATTATGCCCAGTATTGTGTAATGTTGTGGCCGATCAATGTACGATCTATTTTCAATCAAATCCATCAGCGTCTTCTCTGAACCCATGCTTCATTACTGTAGTAAAGTTTAAAAATAAGGAACTACAGTGTTAAAGATTAAGTATTCAAGATATTGAACATGTACTTTCTTTATTTGAAATATTTTAACATTTTTTTAACATATATTAACATTTATTTCCTGTTTTAAATAAGACCAAAAATAAAAATCCCAGATTTTCAGTGCAGTTTCAGATGTTTAGACCACAGTGTGTGCCGTTTTGTTTTTGTTTGTGGTTAACCTAATGGCAAATTTCATTCTGACTTTTGTAGAAAACCACAGGAAGCATGCACCCTTTCTTCACTGCTTGTGGCCATTTAATCTCCTGAGCGCCGTGTAGTTATCGTTCGATCACTCAGAGCGCAAGCCCTTTTTAGTATACTGGATGCGATTGTTCAGTTAATTGCGATCATCATGTGATGCGGGGTTTTCTCTGTAGAGTCTATTAGTCTCTGAATTGCAGGTTATTTCTGTTTGCTAGAATATAATTGCAGGCTCATTGTGTCAATATTTTATGAAGGGAAACATTAAAGAGCAATGACATCATCAGCACAGACAGGGCTTTTTTTTGGGCTTCAGCACATACATCACCTCCTCGTGTTAAAACAGATTGTGTTTTTTATAGAAATGTGTGATGAGAGCAAATTTCAGTTTCTAGCTTTTGCTACTGTTTATGAAAAGGACCTTTTTTGGCATCAAGACTGCAGACTGACTGCATTCAGATCCTGAGCTTTCTAAAGTAATATGAGTCATTGTTTAAGGTTGTCAGTTTACCACGGATTTATTTCAGAGCCCTTGGTGGCCAGAGCTTCCTCCACACCCTTTTTCTGAGAGGGCGAATGACTCATCAGATAATGTGCACTTGCTCTCCATCTGGTCATGAAGCTGTACATGGACATATTAATTCCTAATGTGTAGTAGTGTCTGTGTGTTGTGTTGTGTGTGTATATATGTATATATATATATGTGTATGTAAATGTTTTTCAAACGCATCTTATTTGTATGTGCCCAAGAGATTTGCACAATACTGTGAGAGAAACAGCTGGTTTTACTGAGCATGCTAGAGAATGAGTTCTTCTGATAACTTTGTTACACATGCTCCTTCCTATTTTCACACAGAATACAGTATGCAGAATAGATCATTATGAAACAGTAATTCAAACATGAGAAAGATATATAATGCAATTTGTACTAAAAATAATAAGGCGCCTAAGACTTTTGCACAGTACAGTGTATGTGTGTTATATTTGGGATTTATTCTTCATATTCTAGAACAATACTAGAAATTTTAAAACCCATGAAATAACATGGAAAATATTCTGGAACATCTGGAATGTTGTCAAGTGCATTTGTAAAACCCATCAAGCACCATGATGAAACTGGCTCTCATGAAAACCATCTCAGAAAAGCAAGACCAAAATTTACTTCTCCTGCAGAAGAGAAGTTCTATATCTATCTATAGCACCTCAGATTAGAGTTGTTATGAAGGCTTTACCGAGCATAAGTAGGAGACACATCAACTGTTCAGAGGAGATTTTTGTATATTTTGAATGCCTTATCATTGTTTTACAGTTTTGAAAGAAATAAAAATCTATTAGGTCTAGGGAATAGGAGGTGTGTTCAAACTTTTGACTGGTAGTGTACATAGACGCGCACATTTTTGTAGGGTAATACCTGAAGGAGCAGAGACAATAATGTAATAAAACAGACATCTAAAACAAAATACATAAAACAAATAAAATGGATCTTTAAGTCAGATCAATTAACTTTTGTGTCCTGTGGTAGAAAGTTGTGTCTAGAAGCACAATACTGTTTGATTCTTCTGTGTACTAAACGCAGGCTGGCTGGGATGGCTAAAACGTTGTGTTTAGTGTTAAAGAGAGTAGAGAGATAGAAAGAGACTCAACATGTTATTGCAGACATAAACATATAACATTTCTTGCTGTTTTACATTGCTCAGTTTGTCAGGTTGCTCTACATATCATCTGTTTCATGTTAAATAATCTGTCTTGTCTACGTAAGCAAGCTGGGCTTTAGGTTAACCTTCGTAATCGTGACCAAACTGTAAAAGGCATGTACACACTCATGTTTTACCCGAAAAACTGGATTTAAACTGACAAAGACTTTCATCAGAAACGAGCACAGGTTAGATTGTGTGTAGCGTCACATGTTGTGTACAATACCTTTCTTGCTTGGAAACAACTGTCAAACTGTTTCTCTATGAGTGTGTGTATGAGAGTGTGTTTCTCTCCACTCCACATACGGTTTGGATCTAGAGATGCAAGTAGCAGATTAGGAAAACACACAGCAGTGTGAGCAGCCCGTCAACACATCAGATTAAACCTTATGGCTCTTATTAGGGCCGTTAAATTCATGTTTTGCAACGCTGGTCTAGTTTTGCGTTTAATCAATCCAGGGCACCCAGTGCACGCTCACTCCTTTCATAAACCCTGAACTCACTCTCAGCCAGGTTGTGGCATTTTATCTCATTATTTTACAGTTAAATAATTAAAAGTACAAGAAAATACACTTTTTTTTTTCTTTTCTTTTTTTTTAAAGAAAAGTTCAATAAATGCTTAAATTTTTTAATGTGAATAATCCTATTAAATAATTTTGATCTCAATATTGACCAATATATTGGTGATTATGGCCCTATCTCTTGTTTGAGACTTTTTTTTTTTTTTTTTTTTAAAGGAGAGGATTAATTTAAGATGAATATTTCTTTATTACTGTTACCCTTACCAGTGTTACATGTGCTTTCAGTGTGGGATTGTTTAAGACAAATGCATTCTTTGCTTACAGTTATCAGCAAGTGGCCTGTTTAAGGGAATTTATCATTATTATTAATATTAATATACATTATCAAATTGCTTAAAGTATTGTATGATTATATAAGTGGTGCTTTTCTTAGTTTCGTTTGATGTTAAGAATTTAAACTGAATCACACCCATCTGTTGTTTTTAATTTTAATTCGTGTGTCAATAAGTGACTAAACTTTTCTACAGCATCCTCAGGGGAATACAAGTGCAATATCACTTTCATACATCTCCATTGTCTCTAAGCGCGCGTGTGTGTGCGTGTGCGACCAGCTCAGCACTCCCTAATTGACCCAGTATGCATTTCAGTTTTACAGCCCTCTTTATCTCTGTTCCAGCTATCAAATGCCATCTGGACTATTATCATTCATGCATACGACAGAATCTGAACGCTAGCATGTCTAAAGTTGTGAAACCAATATAGAGGACCTTGTTGATCGATTACTTTATATTAGAGGCATCAGACCAGAAACTGCAGAATAAGCAGTGTTGTACTCGTACCGTGCAATGTGAACGTCCTTGTAAAAGAGCTGTATCTGTCTCAAAGAGGGGAAGGGACAGTACACAGTACGCAGGATGTAAAATCCAGATCTTTTAACTGAAGGTATTCAGCCGCTTTCTTCCTCTTTGTCTTCAGCTTGACCTGAGCCAGCCTCTGGAGGAGCAGGGCCCGTTAGACGTCATCATCCACAAGCTGACCGATCTGATCCTGGAGGCGGACCAGAACGACACACAGGCCCTGTTACTGGTTCAGCGTGTACAGGTAAGAGCCGGCCACAATACAAACCTTCTTATGCTTCATTGCCTGACAGTTAATGTTAATTTTCCATATTATGTACGACTGTGAGGAGTGAAATATTTCATCTTACGACTCAGAAGCAGCATTAGCAGCACCCCCCTCCCCCCTTCCAACCAGTTTAATCCACAACTTTGTCATCTGCTAATTTTCATCCACAAGTTAAATCCACATTATCATACAACAGTTGGCAACAACAGGAGTGATGGATAAAGGCTGAGTTTTGCTTTTGCGTTAAGTGCAAGCGCGCAGTCCTCCCCCTTTGCTAACTATGCGTTTTACATCTCTTCAGTGCTGTTTATCAGCCATCCCTTCCACCTACAGAGCACAGCAAATATTGCTCCCTAGGATGCTATCCACTCATGGCTTTGGCATCGTTTGGATTAAAAATCAATCAATGCTGATTTCCCAATGACATGTCAAATGCTTGAGCGCGTTCTGTTGCACCACTCAGGAGCTATGCATGCTGATGCTCTGTGTCTACATTTATCTTATTGCACTTTCACCTTATATGCAGTGTGGAGTTTATTTTAAACCAGAATCTACACCTCCAGTATATTCTGATTAAGCTTGCTGCAAAGCAAAGAATTTGTGTAATGATATTTTTGTACAGCATTGATATTCCACATAACATGGGTAATGTTTTGTCAGTAATACATAAATAACATGGAGCCTGGGTTTAGATAGAAAGCCTCCCCACACTGTACAGACGTGCCACTTATATCTGGAGTTCTGGGCTACACTTCATCTCATCCATCATGCATTGCACAACTAAATGGTGCTACATTTATGAACATATAAGGAAGTAGATGCTTGTCCTGCTTCACTCGGACCTATCCACGTGTAAATCGTTGCCTGTGAGAGGGTTCAGAAAGAGAAGGGGACGACGCAGCAGTGATCCAAACTGTTAGTGGACAACCACTTTTTGGATTAGGATTAATTAGTCATAATTAATTCCACAGATGTTTTATAAAGACATCCTTTTTTTTAAAACAAGAAAAAAACTGAAGTAACAAAAGGCATGAAAAACGCACTCATTGGTATACATATGAGATAAATCTGTATAATGGGTTCTTAATTCAGTACTGGAACAAGAGTACTCCACTTACTGTTTACAGTCCTATGTTAAAAACAAGCCTAAGTTATTGAGGGTTTTACAAACATTTTGGTCAAATCTGCTGGATAAAAGATTTCAAAATTTCAACCTCTTTTGTACAGTATGAGGACCGTGCAAGTCACAAAAGGACTTTTGGTTGTGCAGAATAACAGAACAACACAGTTATGAGAGAAAAAACTACCCATATTTATCTATGAATTCCCTGCTACACTGTTGCACTTTTCCCAGCATAAAACGTTTTCCCAGTATAGCAGTGCCATGATCGGACTGTCTGCTTCATGTCAGAAAATCTGGCCTCACAGGATCTCCTTTAATGGCCCAAGCATGTAGAATTGGCTTCCATTTAATGTAAAGTGGTGCGGTGGACTGAATGCTTTTGTTGATCAAACCAGCCTGTTTTTGTTTCGTTTTTTTACTGTTTAACGAACGGGCCATTAAAGGAGTTCCTCGTTTATGGAAGTTGTTGCAAGCCACTTGTGAAAGAAGGAACGTTTCATAACATCGATTGTGCTGCACTGTTCTTTGTAAACATGAGTAAGTAATTATTAAGAATTCAAGCCTGTGTTCCAAATTGTGTAATGAACAGTAACGCCATAATAGTAATGATGCAGTAATGTCGTGTTTTAGTACCGTAAGATGGGACGTGGTCTAAAAGAATAAAAACATTATCATGCTCAAGAGTCCTACCTTCACTGCTATCGAATACAAAGTAAAAAAAGCTTGTCTTTTAGTTAGTTCTCAGCGTGACAGCTTGTGCATCATAAATCTACTGTAATGATTGTGAATTGCCTGTCTGCTTTTTCTGTAAGCGCTTACACAATACACAAATTAAGTGATCCAGGCAGCCGGTGTCAGCTGCATACAGTAGGTCTGGTTAAAGGGAAATGGGGTTGCTCTGGTGTAATCTCAGAACATGCCTCATGCACAAGATCACAGCGGGGTTTTCCTCCAGGCTCTGCGAGTCTCCCAGGATTGTTCGACTCGGCTTTCCTGCTAAATCGAAATGTTCTTTGTTCTCCAGACCGTCTAAAAGCTTTGGCGATAGCTGGATAGAATGCCGGTTAAAACCCAGATCAGATGATAAGTTACGAGGGAGGACAAATCACTCACTCTTGCCCAATAGAACTGAGTACTGAAATACAAAACTACAGAGAATTAATACATCATTCTTTCCCCCAAGTGGGGAAGTCAAAGTGCTTTATGATACAATATACAGTACATACTCCATAATGAGGATAAATCAGCCTGTCTAATTAATATTCACCAGCTTCCCACCAGATTACAATGTAAACTGTTAGAGAGGGTATTATAGAGGACAGAGAATTCTGCATGCTGCTGCTTTAAGTAGGTCTGTGTCCAAACTTTACTTAGGACATTTTGGTAAATTGGTTACATACAATGTTTAACGTTTACAAATTATTAAAACCTGCACTTTTTGTATGTTATAATTAGAAAATACAGTACCTCCCTGCAAGGCGACGAGATTTATACATAATTTTATTAATGTGCACCAGATTAATTTCCCCTTTTAGATGATAACAACGTGTGTGTGTGTGTGTGTGTGTGTGTGTGTGTGTGTGTGTGTGTGTGTGTGTGTGTGTGTGTGTGTGTGTGTGTGGAGAAGTAACACAGTACAGGAAGAACAGTGCACAATTCTAATTCATATTATTTATAACTGGTAATAAAATGTCTTCTGTAAAATTACTCATTCTGACCTAAAAAAAAAAAAAACGAATTAGTCTTTTTTTTTTTTTTTCATGTCAGCATGATGGCCTTACATAACACTTTTCTTACTTTAGATCTGTGCTGGCAAGATCTTTGCTGTGCATTCCTGTTCACATACTCATACTCTGGCTGACATCAGACAAGCATGAACAGCACATGTGCCTGCATGCTTGAAGGGTTTCAGGAGATGGTGAAAAGATGCGTGCAATTTCTTAAAAAGACGAATGGAACGTAAGACACATTACGGAGGCATGATAATTAGTGCAGTTTTTCCAGATCTCAGTTTACCTGATTTACTCGTAAAGAAGAGAAAGAAGCTCAAGCAGATCTGACAGATTTGTGCTCAGCGTGAGTGATGTAACAGAGCCCAGGGTGTGCGTGTATACATGTGTGTGCGTGCGTGTCTACATTGACAGGTGGTGCAGAAACGTTCTTTCTGTGCAATGCTAATGGCGATTGTGTTCTCATTGTGCACTTGTGCTGTAATATAATTTATCGATGAATAATAAGAAAATAAGCACATAAGTTATGGGAGTGTAACCTTTTCCCCCTTTGATTTGCAGGACTACATAGATGCTCACCCTGAGACCATAGTGCTGGATCCACTACCAGCCATCAGGACACTGCTTGACCGCTGCAAGTCTTACCAGCTGGTTCACCGAATAGAGGCCTGCATGCAAGGTATAGCCAATTTTCTAAAAGCTTTGTCTATTTATTTTTAAAAAAAAAAGAAATCTTGTTAAAGAAACAGCAGTAGGAGTGTCGAAATAAACCAGTATCACATTACTTAAATTGGACGGAATGCAGGAATGCAGACATACGTACATTAAATTAACATTAAAACATTAACATTAAAACCATTAACATTTCCCTCAAGCCATCAGGATGGCTATGGCCACTTAGGTGTGACTCCATGGGACATCTGGAAGTGTCCTGTGGTGTCTAGCACGAGGATGTTGGCGTCGGATCCTTTAGGTGCTGCAGTTTGCAGGGTGGGGCTTTTTTGGATTGGGGTTGTTTGTCCAGATTGAGATCTGGGGGGTTTGGACACCATGTCTGTGGTCTTTGGCTCTTTGTCTGCTGGACTGTGGTGCTTTGGGTGTTCTGGTGTCTTTCTGTTGTGGCCAGCATTGATCTTTTTGCCGATTCATGCTGCATTGGCTTTTCTGTGTGATCAAACCAACGGAGCCTTGGGTCCTCATGATCCTGTTACCAATTTACTGATGTATTGTTGGTTATCAGTGTTTGTTTGTTTGTTTGTTTGTTTTTTCAGTTCACCTGGCGGTGGTTTTAATGTTATGGCTGATGGGTATGCGATATACTGTACAGCTGGCGTACAAATTAAATGAAAAACAGGTGACTTTTTATTATGGTCTCTGGGCCATTTAGCTGCAAAATGTATCTAAATGGGTATGGACACGGCAGGTCAGTATAAAACTATCCTAATTAATCAAATTATCTGATGAAACATTACTGTCCTGATAGAAGTGCTCTCTTCTAAGATGACTCTGCCTAACCACATCATGGAATTAGGGATCGCATTACTTTAATGAGTCTGAAAATGATGTCATTCATTTGGTTTGTCCTGATGACCACCAGTTGAACACCTATGGGAATTCTTTATTTATTAAAAAAAATTTTTATGTGTTTGTCAGCGCTCTTCTCCACCACATGGAACGATTTACTAAGGGAATATGTTTTGAAATAATGACCAAATAATCGTCTGTCCAAAACAGTTCCAGAGACATGTAAGATGTTTTCAGATCTGTTAGTCTGATCCTGAATCAGAGTCTGGTTCATTCTTTTGGTTTGGTTTTTTTTATCACCCTGGACATGAACAAATGAGAGAGGCGAAAGTTAATAGTTTAGTTAAAAAGAGTTAAATATTTTTTGCTGTTTACTTAATCCGGGTTTTGTCCTATTAAAACGCTTAATGTTTCGTTTATTGGTTGGAAATATAGTAATAAAGAAAGATATCAATTGAGAATGAGCACAGTGCAAGAGCCTAGTAATTAATATGGATGGGAATAACTAATCACCTCCCAATAGGATTTTACGATTCTTACATTCTAATTAGATTTAAATTGCGATTCTATAAATGTTGTCATTTTATAAAATGTCCCAGTTCAATATTACATTGACACTCCCGTTACAATTGTAAACCTTCAAAAAGTGTGTGCCATATGGACTTGATTCCATTTTTGTGCATTGTGATTTTCGATTCAATAGCACTAATGTTTGTCTGATTCATCTCAAGCTTGTCTATACTTCTTGCAGGTTTCGAAGTAATAAAAAGAGAAAGACTAAAAGTATTCAATAAACACTGGCATGTTGTGTAAGTTGCATTGTTCATTTGTTTAAATTTCATGTCTCAAACAAAATCATCACAGGAAAAAAAAAATTACCATTCATAATTAAATCATCCCCCCCCCCCCCCCCCATAAGTAATTAATTAGTTAATAATTTAGAAAGCATTTATTTAATTTTTGCTTACTAAACCAAATTTCCTGAACATACTGTAGTTGCAGCTCTGTCCTTTGTCCCAGTTTACTCCTCGTACATCAGTTTAGTCGCTTGTGCTGCCTGTGACCCAATGCAGAGCATGTCAGATTCACTTCCTACACTTGACACTGTGTGATTCAATGTCAAATTGCTTCCTTACTGCAACCAAAGGTAACAGACCCAGACATTTTACCCCACTATGTTTACTCTGTTCACACCTGAGGAAGGAGGAGGCAGATAGCACCAGACTTCGTTTTAACCTGCCTTAACACTGTATGTGTGAACTCACCTGTGGAATCCCTGCAAAGGTGGACTCGGGCTACTCTCACTGGCTCATGTGGTTGATGAATATCACAAATTAAAGAAAAAACCTGCAAACATGTCACCCATTTGTGTGTGTGTGAGTTTGTTTGTCCACATTGCAATTTTAATACAAATATTTAGCAGAAAGAGGAATCCTGAATTGGCACAGACCTAAACACGTAGTGTGTGTGTGTGTGTTTGTCTGTGAGTGTTCTGTGAGTCCTTTACTTTGCTGTCACACATGGCAGATGGTTATGTAACTAAATCATCTGTAAGCTTCCAGTCTGTTTCTGTTCCTCTCCCACGTGTCAGACATGCATCGTTTTTTTTTTCCCTAGTAGTTATGTCAAGTATTTAAAGTTCAAAATAGCTTGAAGTGTACACCGTGCTGAGATTTTACATCAAATGTGCAACCTTCAGTCTTTTATGACTAAGTCTTTTCAAATTCATCATTACTCTTCAAAGATGACTGCGCGACTCACAAAAACACGTAGCTGAGAGACTGATGAAATAAAAGGAGAAAGGATAAACTTTTATTATTATATAATAAACTCATGAAACACAAAAACAGCACTTTGTTTTTGTTGTCTGTACTGCTTTTGTTTCACTTTATAGGTCTGTGCTGTATGAGGCAAGAAAAGGAACAGCTTTAAAAGCGAGCTCAGTTTAAGACGTCACTGATTTTAGGCCATATGCACAAACAAGACATCATGATGAATGCGTGCACATGTGCTGCCTTTGTTGTACTCACGCACATGCTTTGTGTTACTGCAGCTAGGTTACAATAAGAGGTCCCGTGGTGTGATTAAGTGGCTTTCTGCAGAGAAAGTGAGTGAGCCTGTTCAGACTTTCCTCCATATGACTCATGTGCACCGTGTTCCGCCTAAACATTGTCCGTTCCTGCCTTATATCCTGTCCCTGGACAAGAGCATAACTTGCACTTTTGAAATCATTTCCCGCTTGTGTTTATGTGAGCCCTGCACTGGCTTCCTGTTGTTTGTGCTAATGGCAAAGAGCTCTGCACTTTAAAAGGCCAGAATTCTCCTTTACACTGTCAAACACTGCCTCATGTAGGCCTACTGTAAATAGTCATTTCTGGATATCGCTGTTCCTTTCTAACCGTTGACATTGTTCAGGTTTTAAGACACGCTTTTATGATAAGGATCCTAAATATAATCTTGCTCACAGTGGACTGTCGAGGGTTTTGATTTGTACGTAGCAGATTGGGTTTTCTAGCTTTCCTCTCGCTCCTGTTGCCATTATTATCTATCGAGTGTGTTATTTTTGAAATGGGAATCAGTATAGCTCTTACAACGATATCACGATACCCCAAGTGTCGATTCAGTTTGTATTGAGATTCTGTAAGTATCCCGATTTTCTAAATATCCAGATTTTTTTCCCCCCACATGAGGTGATGTGCTGCCTGCCAGTGTGTAAATCGTTTAGAGCATACCACCTTTAGGATTCAAGAGGAACTGCAAGCTTAAATTAATTTTAAATGGATTTTTAAAAATTCGATTTTGGATTCAGTGTGGTGGTGCATGAAACACAAAAGAAAACAAAGAAAAAGAACGAATACATGACGAAAAGACTTTATTCCCTCCCTGTGTTATTTATATGAAGATGACGGATGTCTATGGCTTTCAAATAAGGCTTTGTGCTGCTACATTTTTAAAAACTGATTTCTATACAGAATGTATTTTCCAAGTGTAATAATGCATTTTGCAAATCTTTTATGTATAATATAATTTATAGCTAGGTTTATTCACCATCCTGTATTACCCTGAATCTTGTGTTTTTTTTGTTGTTGTTGTTTTTTTCTTAATTTTTTAAAAATTATTATTAATGAATTTTTAAAAAAATTGTGGTTAAAATTGCTTCGTCTCAAACTGAATGTACAACCCTCCCCCAAAAAAACAAAGAAACACAAAAAAAAACAGACATTAAGTCCCTATCCAGTCTATGCAATTTGCGTCAGTGTTAAAGTATCAACACATCTTAGCATGTTCTTTCCTTAGTACCATTTAGTCAACTTTGTTGATCAATACTTCACAATATGAGTATGTCTGGGTAAAAAACACTGTGAGAAAAAGCCGCGGGCCTGTCAGTGCAGATCTAACCAGAGCATTACGTAATACATTTTATCAATTAGCCGTGGAGGTGAAAGTGACCTGACACAGCATGAGATGTACTGAAAAGCCACATGAGCTAATGGTGCAACATTACTACATTCATCGTTGGAAATATATTTTCTAATATAATACCTAACTGGTATAACATAAAGAATAACTGCTTGCAAAGCTTTTGTCCCGTGTGCCGTATGGTTAAACACTATTGATTTCGATTCCATTTTTGTGCATTGTGATTTTCGATTCGATTCAATAGCACTAATGTTTATTTTCTGATTCGTCAGGTTTTGAAGTATTAAAAAGAAAGACTAAAAGTATTTAATAAACACTTTTACATAAACATACTTAAACATAAACATGTGAGTTGCATTGTTGACTGGTTTACATGTCTCCTCTCAAACAAAGCGATAAACATTTGGCAGAATTCTGCTCGTCCTTACAAAGAAAGGAAAAAAATGGTGACGAGAATGCCTGGTTTGAGTTAATGGTTTTATGCCACCATTAACTCAAATGAAAAGGAAGAAGTACTAAGCCTGCAAAACAAAAGTATTTTGCAATTTTTTTTGCAGAAAATGGAAGAAGTTTGTATTTTCCGCAAAAGCTGCAATATTATTTCGTTTCGACAGTTGAGCAAATGAAAAGTGTGAATCAATTCTAAACTGACCCATCGATTCAATGAACCGAATTTAACAACAGATGATCAATGATAGAATTAATCGCACAGCTTTTTTTAATGCAGGCTGTTCTGTACAGAAAACACATTTGCAAAGCAGGAAAGCAGAATTATTACTATGGCTGTTGTTGGACTAAAGACTGGAAAGATGTCTTGAAAGATCTGAAGGCGAGTCTGTATGGTTCCTGAAACAATGGAGATGGCTTCGGTCTCTGACGGAATGCAGTGCAAAATAGTTTTTTTGAAAACAATGATTAATCAACAAAATGTACACATCACGCTGTTACTATCAAGCCTCACACCTCCAGGGTCAAGGGTTCAATTCCTACCTTGGGTCTGTAAGATTCGAGTTTGTACGCTTTCCTCCCATAGTTTGGGTGTGTGAGTATGCTTGTGCCCTATGATGGATTGGATTGGCACTCTGCCCCGTGCCTAGAGTCGCCTGGGATATGCTCTAGGCCTCCCGTGAACCTGTACTGGATAAGTGGTATAGAGATAATATGGTATGAGAGAGTCGTTATTAGTTCTTATACAATAGTTTAATGCAAACAAATTGTTCTAACGTGAGTACAAGCATAACATATGATCAGCTGGATGTTGCGTCAGTGGTTTTAAAGGCGTACAACCGTTCCTCAGTATCCGTTTCACAATAAGAAGACCTAAGTACAAAGATTTTGAGTATCAAGAAAATTGTCTGTCTGTGCCAGCTGTTTCTTCATCAGGCTGTTGAAAGTCTCCTCCAAAGCTGTCCAGCTTGCAGAGCTGCATGCTTTATCCTACTCATTAGGGCAGACTTGTGCTATTTCATTAGGAGAGTTTTACAAAGAAAGGAAAAAAATGCACTGCTGAAATGGACTTTTTGTAAAATGTAGGATGTGTTTCTGACCAGCTTGAAAGAAAACTGGAGGAGGAAAAGCTCTGTATCAAGTTTATGAGGAGGTCAAAAAGTTCAGAACGAAAAATGTTCCAAAAAAAAAAATCAGGAGAGTTTTCCAAATCAGGCAGACAAATTGCTCCAGTACAAAAGAAAAAACATATTGGCCTGTGTAATGAGCTCTGCTTCCCTAATCTAGAATAAGTAGTGATTGCTCTGAAAATGACAGAAATCCTCATTATGGACCCACTCAGAATGATTTCTGTGCCAGTAGAGAAGAAATTTAAAGCCATCATGTCTTTTGGTGTTTCCAAGAGAATGCTCTAACATTTCTTGTTGTATTAGCTGTCTACACCAGTATATAGGAGTTGTAATTAAATTATAAGTGTGCTCTGACTTCAACTTTACTATGAAAAAATGTATGGCACTATTTACGTGTATTCCCCGCCCATCCATGGCCAATAGCGTCTAGAGTTTATTTCTAGAGGTTCGGGCTTTTAAAAGGCTGTCAATCAAAATGTACTTGTCGGGCTCGGGCCGAAATCTGCCGTGCCTAACTTTTAAGGCCCGATTACAGCTCTAGTCTAACTATCAAAAATAAATCAATAAATAAATAAAAATGGTGAGCTCAGGAACACCCACCACTGAAAACAACTGTGCTGGAGGACAGAAGGACGAACCCTTCACAACAGTTGAAGGGTTGTGAAGATCTGGTTCTTGATGGCCAGATCAAGAACAGGAGATAGGATATCAATCAAATCAACACAGCAAGCTTACCACAAGATTTAAGACATCGTTAAGCATCAAAATCAGAAAGATGAGAGTAAAGTTGGCCAAAACATCTATAAAATCCTGTACTGTTTTGGAACAATTTCCACAGATAGATAGGACAAAGATGTTGAAACTTCATACTTTCAGTATGACTAGAGAAGATTATGGAGAAAGGAAGGAACTGCTCATGAGCCGTGTGTAAAAAGTGTACCACCTCGTATTATGGCAGCAATATGAATTCAGAAATGTTTTGGGCTATTACTAAATAGCTGCCAGCTAAATTAGATATTAACCTTCATTAGGCACTGTTTCTGATATTATACTCACTTGAAATCCAATTCATAATTTTGTTTGCCTTGTTACATTAAGAACACAAGTAAGGGAAACTTACCGTAATTCTCAGTAGAGTGTTACCCTATTGTGAATAAACTAACTCGAACCTGCTTGAAGGGCATCGGGCACTTCCGTGAAATTTGTCATTTGGTTGTCCAGCTGACATGTCTTGGTATTTAAAATAAGTAAAAAACATTCATGTGCCCCATTTAGACAATGCTAGCAGAGAGACCGCCATTAGAAAGCTTCTACTTGGTGTAACACAAGCAGACGTTGCCAGATAGTTTGAAGTTTGCCAGGAATATAATTTCCAGGCTATGAAACAGAATCCAAACGTATGGTTCCACTGCTGATGGCCCCTAGGTCTGGAAGGCCAAGAGCAACAATGCCAAGAAAAGACAGACTAATTCAGTAGAGTGACACAATATATTGGATTTGCTGGACGGGTAAGAAGGTATATCATGAGATTATGTTGACTCTACATCACCAGAAATTCAAAATTCAGTCGCAAACTTTCTTATTAATTTGACAGAAATCAATTTTGTAAGAAATATATATTAAAAGACTTTTTAATATGTTTAATTTTGCTTTCACATACAAAAGTTGCCCATTTCAAAAGATTTATTTGGTCGTTAGTTTTCAGTCTTACAGTGGTGTAATGTGATGTGCTTACAATCTGTCGATTAAGTGCTGTTGTGATATAGATCATCTGATGATTGTGATGATCAGCTGATGTGGTTCTGGCAATTTTTTAAATTTAAAACTCAGAGAGTGACATTAACACTGCTACAGTATGTTGCTCTTAAAAGCCACCAGTTATTTCAAACTTTTTTTTACTTACTACTTTTTTTAATACTTAATTGTATTTATTAATTTATGTCATTAATATTGTTAATAAATAATTGTATTTGTAAGTCGCTCTGGATAAGAGCATCTGCTAAATGCCTAAATGTAAATATTAACATGTGTGCGTCAGACCGCTCCTATGGGCCGTTGTAAAAATATTCTGAGAAATATCAATATCTAAAGTTCACATTGAAGAACGGGCATTGCAGTTTGTCCTTAGCCACCACTTCCCTCCTTTCCGTGTCTTTAACACACATCTCCAGGCATAACACTGACTGAAAAGATGTTTGTTAAAGTGTTTTCTTGTATAATATGACATGGAGAACACATTCCCACACAGTGTGTTACAGAAGTCAGCCAAGGTTTTATTGTACAGTTAATACAAATAAAATTGCTGTAAAAGCTTGTAAGACAGGTTTAAGAGAAGACGCATCATTTACAAGGTATTTGAATCTTAGGGAAAGGAGGACATTTGTTTGCCTAGTCTGACTTTTTTTTGTGTAACTCATTTTGGATGTGGGGTTTTAAGATTCAGGCAGAAGAAAGACTCTTGAAGCCGTTCCTCAAATCTTCCTGAGTGCACATTTTAAACAAGAAAGGAATGACAATCTCCAAATTTGGTTTTATTATGCTGGATATCTTGACCTAAGATGAAACAGACTGGATTTGAGTTGGATAAATACTGCTTTCTACTGTATATATACTGGAAGCGAGGAGATTCTGGCAGAACCTGCTGATTAATTATTGTCTGTTTAATGTTACAGGAATGGAGCAGTTTGGAATTATGTTTTTTTTTTTCTTTTTTCTTAATGTGGAAAATGTGATTATCTTTTTAAATCGAGCATAAAACATGTATTCATACTTAAATCTTTAATGGACATCTTGTAAAAGTCCAAGATGTTGAATAAGAATACGCTTTCTAGGAAACTCCTGAGTCTAAGCACTGCTATCACACTCTAAGCCGGAAGATTTAGGAAGAACGGCAGATGAGACGAGATTTGAGCCTCGGTGCATCTTGCCGTTTCAATGCCATAATCCCTGAGATTGTGATCTGGTCTGTTGACATAGTGTCATAATTCAGTTATTTAGCATTTTACAAGCGAGTTCTGGTTTCTAATGGTCCATATAGTATATAATTAATGTCTGTGAATCCTGTATGCAGAAGGAACTTGCAGTGTGTCAGCCAATCAAGGAACGGAAAGTTCGGGTGTATTTTAAGACATTCCATTGGGAAGTGAAATACACGATGTTGATTTCAAACACAAAGTTTAGGACTACTCCATCCATTAGTCACCTTCTGGACCTAACATTCTTGTGTTTTTTTAAGCAGAATCAGGGCAGAACTCCAGACTCCTAGCAGACCTTCTCAAACATCAAGTAAACATTAATGAAAACGTCACGTAAACGTGTCAGCCGGAACTTACAGGTCTTCAGAGATGAACGAGTGTTTAGACAGAGCTGGAGATTGATAATTAACATTGCCATGTCAGCTATGGAACTAAATTGGGAAAGAACCTGTGGACCTTCTCACATATTGTTGGACCTTTTTTGGGAGATTTTGCTATTGTTAAAATACTTAAATGAATCTACATTGTGTATGCGTATTAATATCAACATATTTGGCAAGTGGGTTAATAAATTATTTTAACATACTTGTCTAAATGACTGAGCAAGTTTACCAAAATGTCACATCTGCAGTTTATGTTGCTTCTATCAATTCTATGAAGGTCTGTGAGGGGGGGAAACCCTATGAAAACGTTAGCGTCCGGCTATACTGCGAAACTTCTGGCTTGTTACTGTTGATTAGAATAGGCTGTTATCTGTGCCGGCTAGCAGCTAGTCTTACGTAAGCTTCCTCAGGAGTATCTGAACAAAAGCTCAGGCTCTGTTGCACTGATAAGAAAACCACTGTGTTTTATTAATATATTTTTCTTTTCACTTTCGATCCTACAGAATTGCTTGGCAGACAATAATGTAGTCGTTCAGTAGAAAGGCAACTCGGTCAGCCAAACAGGAAATGAAGTGTGAGCTTGTGTTCCCCGGTGTAATGCCAGGTTTAACACTGGCCTTTGGCATCTGTTTTTAACCAAAGAGCATTTCTTAATGCTGCAGAGTGATGCTAATTTATAAAATGCGTAGAGTGACAAAACCGTGAGAGCAGTGCATGGCATGGCAAGTGTATCACAAGCAAGTCTACCACAGGCAAATGACTGCTTAGATAAATCTTTGCGTATAACAAATTTATTTGATAAGGACATGGGTTTCACTTCCTTTTATCAAGTGAACTGCAATGAAATGATGGATGAAGTGTACAAAATACAGTACATGTCTTAGACAGCAGTTTTGTTAATTTTCACATTGACTGTATTAATTTTATGTATATATATATAAAGCCTGCGCATTATAACGACCTTAACACTATAAAGGTTGATGAGAGTGCATGGTGATCTTATCGGACTGCTGTCATCAGTTTGATAAAGCTTGTAGTCATGATTCTGTCGTATCAGCACCTTCCAAATTTCCTTATCAGCAGTGGTGGCAAGCGAGTACTCAGTAACATTGGCTGGCACACAATGCACACAATATGGCTGAATCACGCTGAACTTTAGGCTACAAAATGTACATGGGGGGGGATAATGGATTCAGGGCGGGGGAAAATACAATAATAAGTTTTTGAGTACCGTGACTGTCATAACCGTAATTCATACATGGCGGGTGTGTCGCGTGTGTGTTTGTGTTGCTTGGAAACGGTGTGGATTGTGTACGCATAGATCATCCGCCAGCTCGGATATCTCAAACGTCATCGCGGCACGAACGTCCGGCACAAAAGGAGTCAAACTACGTGGTGACAGACAGCCAGTCAGAGAAAAGAAACAATGGGAAAGTAGGTTAGAAAGCTGAATTGAGGACTGCTATAATTTTTCCATGCTCAAGTGCTAAAACATTTATTAGTTGTGTAACTTAGTGAAATGGGTTTGTTGAAAGTTTCTGAGGGTATCCTGTAATGTAGTAGCAGCAGTAGTAGTTGTAGTAGTAGAGCTGCCGTTTCCCCCCACCCGCTGACTGAAAATGCTGTGTTGAGCAAAACTGTTTCACGTTCACCGAAATTGATCCTTTCCTTTCATTCCCACCACAATGTTTGCTTGCAAGATGCAGAACAGTGAGAGTACAGTATTTCCAAACAAAGCCTTGAACCCGTGGCTCATCTTGCACTTGGCCTATTGGCAGGCCTCCTATATTATGCAGAAGGAGCCAGGGCTCAGTGCGGAGCGCTCATTGTTTCTCTGCCACCAGAGTAAACAGGGAGGAGACTGAACCGATGACTGAGTAGCTTTCAGAAAGAGCAGTTTATAGTTGTTTCATGAGGGTGACCCAGGGTAACATCTGATCCTGCCAAAAACACGTATTTCAGCCGAAAGCAGAACTGAGCATCTTATTTTCCACATATTTGGTATAATGCAGAAATATATACTTTTTTTGAAATATTTATTATTATTTTTGTTTAACTTCCACCTATTTGTCTTTCTCGCTTTAGACGAGAGGATCTGCTCTCCTCCATTCATGGTGTTGAACAGTGAGTGTGGTCCAGACACGCTGGAACAGATCAAGCAACATGGTCTTACATTCCCCTTCAGTAAGTCACTCTTCTTCCTGTGAAGAAAAAGAACACAGGAAGTGGCAGTTTGTTTTACTGTATTATAAAGCAAGCTTCTGAGATCTAAAACATTTTCAGATTTAGTCATCATGTTCCAACAACACAGGATCGCACAACATCTGTTGCATGCTGTCAAAATCCACGAAGCCAGAGCAGTTCATGATCATATTATACTGTATTTAACCGAGTCCTTTTTGTTGTAAATTGATACAGTATGCGTTTTCTTTTAATTCTTTAGTTTGCAAAACACGAGTAGCACATGGAACCAACTCCCATGAGGTAAGACTTCCATCTTTTTCCACTTAACCTCTCTAATCTATAGAAGCTAACCACAGGTAATCAAATATTAACTGACTGAACACACACAATTCCCCCATTGTTTTAAGATTGGTTCTGCATTGATATCAATGTGGAGTGTTTTTTTTTTTTTTTTTTTTTTTTTTTTGCCCCCCCCCCAACAAGGCATTAAAAATTCTTGTTTGCCTCTAGGCTGAGGAACATGTTTAGCGTATCATTATGTGCTTTCCCCATTGCGTCACACTTCACACACTGTCCTTCCTGTGTCTCTGAAGATGGCCATTATCTTTAGTGCTGAGGATCTGAAGGATGTGAAGCCCCCGTGTGTTATTCAGAGCTTCATCAACCATAATGCTGTGCTCTATAAGGTGTTTGTGGTGGGTGAGTCTTATACTGTGGTGGAAAGACCCTCCCTGAAGAACTTCCCATCTGGCCCTGCTGGTGAGCCTTCAGCACTGCTACTGTTTCTACTGTATATTACAGCATATTATTGGCTTATTCCTGTGTAATAAGTGGCTTTTTATTAGACACCCAGTCTGTAATGTGAATTTAATGCTGATTTAATCAATTTAGTGGTATGTTCAGAGTTTGTACCTACATACTGTACAACAAGCTGGTCTGACCCTATGCTGCAGCCCAATCCTATTCTTAGTCTCAATCCAGTCCCAGACTTAGACAACATATTAAATTTTATCATTTGAAGAGATCTGTTAACTTTATGCAAGTAAAGTCACCGTCTTCCAGGCAGATCCACATTCCTCTGTGTCTCCTCCTGTCTGGCTACGAGTCAGGTTTCTCCTGGCTTCTGCTGCAGCCTAGTGGCCAGTTCACACACGTACAGTCTCACATCTATTAAACGCAAAGATGCAAATTGGCAAAAGTATATTGATTCACTCTTTTGCCATTTTTCAGACCGAAAAGCAATTTTCTTCAACAGCCATAATGTGTCCAAACCAGAGTCATCCTCAGACCTTACATCTGTAAGTCTCACTGAAATTACAAGAATTTTACTTTTACAGTTAATAACTTATTGGACATTTTTATATTTATGGATATAATCCAAATAAATGTTTCCGTATATTTAAATCGTTTCTCTACCTGTTAGCGAGATAATGTAGAGGGTGTGTCCCAGCCACCCAATGATGACGTCATTAGGAAACTGTCCAGATCTTTGCGACAGGCTTTGAGAGTGTCGCTCTTTGGCATCGATGTTATCATCAACAACCAGACAGGCCAACATGCAGTCATTGACATCAATGCTTTCCCTGGTGAGTGTTTCAGCACAGAGTTTGTATGTGGTGTATTGACAATGTTTTCTCTACAGTGCATTGCATACAGATTTTTCATCAGTTTGCATAACACTGGTTATGCATTTGTACAAATGTTTGCTCTTTGTTTGAGAGCCTCAGCAGTATACAAGTGAATGAAGTCCTATTCTAAGTGTGAATTTGTTTAGTGTATATCAAATCACCAAGACAGCATAATAAGAAACCTTTTTCTTACAGTATGTTCATGCTCTATGGGTACATACAAGCATACAGAGTCAGCCAAAAATGTGTACACACTTCAGGGAAAGAAAAACTTGTATAAATATTTTAATACTAAATTTATTGCTATACGTTATATATGATAATATGGTAATATTTGGATAATAATACATCATACTATTTTTCTTTTCATGACATGTATACATTTTTTTGGCTGCCTTTGTATATATTAGTATATACAATCACACACACACCACACAACTTTTGAGTTGCACTGTTATTATTTTTTAAATCTCCAGTATTGTTCTAGAATGTAGAAAATAACTCAATAAACAAACAAACAAAAAAAGTTGTGCCCAAACTTTTGATTGTGCACATTTATATACTGTATATTTTTACATGTGTACATTTTAATTATAAAATATATAATAATTATATAATAATTAATAAATAATTATACTGTTTCATTTAGACTAATCTAAAGACTGCGGTGGCAATTGCAAAAAATATTTGTGTCCCAGACTCAAAAGACTCGCTGCTCCAGGACAGTTGTAGGAAGAAAAACCTTCCAGTCTGTAGGATTTCTGAGACTGTGATGGGGCTTCATCTACCAACAACACAGTGACTCTAAGGAAACTGGCAAAGGTTCCCTGGAAGGGGTTTAAAAAGCCCTAAAAGAACCTAAAATTTTAGAATCGCACAGACAAGATCTCAAATCGATTGAAAATCTGTGGCAATACTTGAAAACTGTTGCTTAGCAACATTCTCCATTCAGTCTTACAGAGCTTGAGCAATTTAAAAGAACTGGTAAAAATACCGGAATACAGATGTGTGAAGCTGATGGAGACATGCAGCTA
>JAQMYL010000005.1:16528821-16543498 GCA_030014365.1 Clarias pachynema | reverse complement strand
CCTTTTACCTTTTTTGTTTTACCCCCCCCCCCCCCCCCCCCACCAGTTCTAGCACTCAGTACTGTAAAGAGAATTCAGTACTGATCAACAGATTTGTTGTTCATATTTGTTTTAAAATGTGTTTTATTTGGAAGCACTGTGGAGAATGAGATGAAATGAGTTTCATGCAAGGTATTGGAAGGGATCGTAAGTGTACACCATTGGTTTGGGCTGATTGAGGGTTTTAATGATATGTTGGCTTGCCAGTGGACGTGTACCTGTAAGTCAATCCTGTAACTTTTAACAGCTTTATACTTCATGTCAATCCAAGTCTCAGTTGTTCACTATAATGGTCTCTGATGTGTTATTGAACGTCTCCCCGTCATGTCCAAACCAAGAAGAGCAATTTTGATGAAATATAGGTTCTTGTAAGGGAGAATCACATTTCCTTCACAAAACAACATTCACACAGTTAGTGGCTGTGTATTTCAACTCTAGATTTTTAGCTTAGCAGTTGGTAAAACATAATGACACCTGATGTTCCACTGTATGCCTTTCCTTATTTTGTGATGATCCAAGCTTGGGAATTGCAATGACAAGTGTCATTAATGTTTGGATTGTGTTCTGAGATGACAAATGTGAAAATTGAAAGTGCATTTTCTGTGTGCATTTGTGCATGCATGTGTGTATGGGTGTGTCTCTGACCAGAAATTCTTGCATTCCTGTATTTTGGATGTGTTCTGGTACAGTTGTTTTTCGAATTGTAAATTTCTATAACCACATGCCCTCAGGTCCCAGAGTTAGAGTGTTATTCTCTGGTGACTGTAGATATTGAGGTGTTTTTGTCTTTTTAAATAACACAGAAAAGGTATGTTTTTGAGAAATCACACTTGAAGGCGATTATTAATGCCTAATCCTATAACCATTCCTGTTTAGATGATCAAAAATTATATTTAATTTATATACAGTCTTTATACTAACAAGTGACTAACAAATCCAAATGATTTAGATCTGGTTATTTAAAAAAAAAAAAAAAAAAAGTTTGGATTCCTGATTTATTCAATGGAAGCTTGCATTCCGACAAATAGTGATTATGATAATTAGCTTTTTGACCCCTTTTGGAAACACCTACTTGACTTTGATTAAGAGAATGCAACCAGTGCAAATGGTTTACCTGAAATAAGGGCATTTCTTAGATAAGTGCTACAGTCTTAAAAGACTTTATGTAAAATGCACCGTCTGGCTGATGTATGTTCACATGATCACATGATTTTATAAGCTTATGTTCTTTTGGTATACATGTTTATTAGTGAATCTCTTGGTGCTTGTCAGTATATTGATTTTATTTAGCAAAGAGGAAACTGAAATCAGTTCAAATTATTTGTTTTTAATCAGATCAATAGATTGGTAGTTGATTAAAATATATTTTATTTTTTGCCATCGAAGATTACATTTAAAAGGGAAATATAGCAATTTAGTTTTGAAATTGAATATGGGCATTTTTAGTTTTTATTATTATTATTATTATTGTTTTACTAGTGCAGTCAGCAATGTCTGAATGAGACAGTTTGACATAGTACCAGGGGAATTTTGCTAAACTATGATATTAATTGCAAAACTATGATATTAATTTCGCTCTTTGCTTTGTCAAATCCTATTCTTGCATCAGGAACTGGTTTGGGTCACAGATGTAAATTTGTATTTGAAGAACTTTGCTACAGTACATCCACTGACCTTTTTGGGAAGATGGTATATGTTGATCTTTCCTTCACCTCCAGATGTCCATTTTTAAAAGTCAAACATCATTTTCTTTTTTTATTCAGTGTATACCAAAATGCTAAGCACCTTTGCACAGACAATAATTTGAGATATCAGTCTTTATAGTTTCCTTTATTGGATGGTGTTTAGTTTCTGCTGGGTGGAATACCTGCCTATCCAATCAACCTAATAAACTTGACATGGTTGAACACATGTAGAAATGAACTGAGTGCAGTTGTAGTTTAATGTATTAATACAAATGATTGGAACAGCCTTTATATTGTTGATATGAGGTGAAATTAAAAATTGCCCTGAAAACGGCCCGCTTCTTCACCCTGTGTAATGGAGAGGATGCGACAGCTTTGTACACTGCTCTACTTTGTCTCTTAATTGTACACGTGCATTTATTGTGCTTTGACATGGGAAAATCACCTACTCAATACTCCAACTCAAGTTCTCTTGAAATCCACTTGAATGTTTACTTAGAAATGTTATATATATATATATTATAGCCTATGTATGTATACAGTGCACAAACCCTCCTACACCTGCGTACATACCTTCATTCATAGAGAACGTCATGTTAACATTGTGTTTTGTAAGTTTAAAATCAAATCTACACTTTGTGATTCCTTTTAGATAAAAGATTTTAAAAATGAACTGTATATTTCTTTGTGTTTTTTAATATTGTAGTTGTGTCTGTATGTGTGTGTGTGTGTGTGTGGTTGAAGGTTTTATATCTTAGCAGGAAGAACTATTCCTATGAAGATGGGAATATCTGATTGCTTGAACCTTGGTGGGACGTCTGAATGATCCCCATGAGAAGCAATATATATATATATATATATATATATATATATATATATATATATATATATAATAAAAACTAAAAATGTCAAAAAGTTTGCTTTTAAATGTGATTCAGTTTTGTGTGTAGGTCAAGCATTAATTATTTGCATCAACCAATTTGCTCATTAACAAAATATTGTGTATGGGCAATGAGTTATTTAAAGGTTCATGCAAAAGTTAACAGCTTTTAAAACTGCTGATGCTGCTTGCATTATATTTCCAATGCAACGTGGTTATAGTTAAATTTTATTTGCAGTTGTACCATTTTCTTGCTAAAACTTTCAGGATCAGTTTGGCGCGGTGGCATAGTAGTTAGCACTGTCGCCTTGCACCTCCAGGGCTGTTCTCCCAGTGCTTGGTGGGTTTCCTCTGGGCACTCCAGTTTCCTCCCACAGTCCAAAGACATGAAGGTTAATTGCTATTCCCAAATTACTCGGTGTGTGTGTGCCCTGTGATGGATTGACACCTCGTCTCCCCGTAACCTTGTACACAGAATAAAGCGGTAGAGACGATGGATGAGTGAACTTTCAGAATCAGCATCCAGAACTCCTTTACAATATTTTTAAAAAAGTTCTGACACCTAAAAGCTTCTCTCTCCTTGATCATTTATGATGACATATATCTGTGTCTGTAACGCCACCCGTGTGTGACCTGAAGTACTGCAATGATAGTAATAACAATAATAAAATTATTATAATAATAAAACGAATTAAGCGTGACAAACTGCAGGATAATTGTTATGCCTGTCAGCAAGCCTCTTGTCTTGCCCATGACGTTCCCTCGCAGCTGAGCTCCATTGGTCAATCCGCTGTCACTCAATGCGGCGCTGTAGAAATCCAGTCATGTGATTGGCTGGATTGTACATGCATCAGCGTTGCTGCCTGAGAGTGGGCGGTCCGAGTGAAACGATACACTAAAAAAAACGGAGGCTTTTCGCGAGACACAAGAGCAAAGCCGCCTGTGCGGCCAGCGGAGAGAAGAGGAAGGTGGAGGTGCAGACTTTTACACCTGTGAAGAAGTCCGAGGCAGGCTTTTAAAGACTCGTTAGTATACAGAATTTATGAGTAACCAACCAACCAACCAAGATGCGCACAGAGCAAAGTTGACTTGGTTGTGAAGAAAATGTCGGAGGAAGTCTTCTGTTCTGTTCAGGCGGACAAGCTGAGTGAAGGGCTGGTGTGAGCGGGGCTGCGGGGACAGAAACTAAATCGCTTCGGAGAGAAATAAGTGCGAACATGGCTGACAGAACAGCTCCAAACTGCCATCTGCGGCTGGAGTGGGTTTACGGCTACAGGGGCCACCAGTGCCGCAACAACCTGTACTACACCGCCGCCAAGGAGATCGTCTACTTCGTGGCAGGTGTAGGAGTTGTGTACAACACCCGGGAACACAAGCAGAAATTTTACCTGGGTCACAACGACGACATAATCAGGTAAAATTCAACTGGTGGAAATTATAATAATAATAATAATAACAACGTGCTCACGAGAGCTTATAAAACTGTGGCCGTTTAAAAATAACGGCCCGCGCGCACCGCGGTCACACAGTGAGCTCGTGCGCTTCTCGCGAGCAGCTGTAATTGGATTTAATTAATTATTACTTTAACACAACACGCGTGTGAAATGTGCTCGCAACTCTGACCTGGAGAGAGCTCGGCAGCTCGGCAGCTCGGCTTTTAGCCTCGGTAACCTTCAGGAGTTGCTGGTGCTGGACAGCGACAGTGTCGCGCGCACCCGCACACACACACACACACACACACACACGAAGTCAGTGACCGACTCTGTAATGCCTGCTACAAAGATTTAATCTGTTTATATTCTATTTATAGATATTATTATTATTATTATTACTCGAATAATCTTCATTTGGATTTAATGTGAACTGTGTTCAAGGACATAATGTTGACAACCTCCTTTATGTCCTATCTATACTGTACTAAACATTAATCAGTGTCACCCTGCTAAAAAAAAAAAAAAAAAAAAACCCCACAATAATCCAGCTTGATCTGTCCAGAGACTAACTGGCAAAAAAACCATCAGACTGGTCTCACTGGTAGACCAGCAGTCCTTGGCTGCGGGTAAAGTGCTGGTGGTTTCTGAATTGCTTCTAATAATGCAGCACCATAGACATGGACAAAAGGCAATCAGAAAGTCTCACACATGTATTGATCAATTTAATTGATCAAGGGATATGGGAGATTGGAGATGGGAGATGATCAACCAGCATGACCAGTTCAGCAGTTGGTATCTGGTCAGATCAAGCTTGATACTTCAGTTTGAACTACTACTTCTCCCACATTTTGTGCCACCACTCATTTCTTCATATTTTGCTTTTATAGATTCAGACTTTCTTGTATTTGTAATGCAGTCTTGAGAAATAGTTCCCCAGGCTTCGTAACTGACTATTTTTGCCTCTCATTTTCAGTCCAGTCCCTGTACCTAAACATTTTTTTTTTTTTTTTTGGTAAGCAACAGAGTGACCTATGAATCAAACATTTGGAAAAAAATCTAACTTTAGGCATGAACCAGTGAGAAACGTGCAGATGTTGACAAATGATCAGGTCAGTAATTAGTAAACTGGTGATGATGAATTCTGGGTGGTTGGAACTGACAAGAGGGGAAAGGTGGTTGCTGCTGAGGTTGTTGTATAAACAACCAATTTTCAAATTGCGTCTTTATGCACTTTGCAGCCTGTCTTATTTGTTCTCATTTAGTTAATTTAGTCTGTGTAATATAATTGAATTTAATTTAATATGAAGTAATGCAGGATGTGCTCCAGGCCCCCGTTTCCTTGTGTACAGGACGAATCCATATAGACCATGAATGAGTGAGAGTAACGTGCACAATACTTGTAGACTTGTGCACAATACTGCACATCAGGACACGATATCATAAAAAAGTCAAGTTTGATGTAAACTTTAAGCGAATTGTCATATGAAATGTTTAAATCAAGGCCTACATAAATAAATAGAGTTTCTCTGAGGTTTTCTTTGCATTGTTACCTGTTGTATGAACACTGCTTACACTGTGTACCGGTGTGTATAAATTTTTTTTACGATTATTAGTACATATCCTCCACCAGAGTGATCTGAAATATGTGATTGCACGAGCGGGTGGATGGAGATGTTTCCGCTAGTCAGCTGGCTCAGCTCTTCATTATTAATTAGGTTACAAAGATACTGACCTTTTTAACTGTGCATATGTAAACACACCTTTATCCACACCATTATGTCTGTACGTATATGAAAGCAAATAATATCTATAGATTATTATAACTCATTTACCTGCACACCGTTACCAGGGTTTAAATTAGTATTTTTTTAACGTGAGCTAGCGTTTTTCTTGCAGCACTTCGAGTGAAAGTGTTATAGTGAAGTTCACACACATTTTCTCGAGTCAGTGTGTGTTACAGGATTATGTCGAAATACATGATAAAGAGAGGGAAAGTGAGTAGGACAGTAAAGCCGGGTAATCTGAGACAGAGTTTAGGTCGGAGAGGTAAAAATGTTAAATAGGAAGTGAGAGAAACTGCTTAAAAGGATATATAGACAGAATCAAGTATTACACTTGGCCGCTTACTGATTTGCGTCATATTTCAGAAGTGTGTTTGCGTGTCACTTCAGGCGCTCCATAAGTGCTCCTGCTTCTCTGGTTACCTCAGCAGCCTTGTGGCTGACCCACTGAGATGACTGTCATTCAGTGTGCTTGCATATCAAATGCCTCCATATGGGACCGGTGTCATATTGTTTTTCTACTGCACTTATGTTGTGTAAAAAGTCTTTGGGGCGGGGGATGGGGGGGTCAGTCTTGGCATTGAGGGTTCAGGCATCCACATCCCCAGCATCCTCACTTCTAACATCTATGGTGTAGGGCAAAACAATATGAAAAAGGCAGGAGGGGGCAAACAAACAAACAAACAAAACAGACTGTCCCCAGGTTAGAGTCTAGTAAATTACACACTAGGTGCCCATGTGTGGCGGGTTTGCTACATGTTTTTAGCCTGTTGTGAATTTAAGAAATGCGGCTGTAATATTATGGATTTGTTTCTAGAATAAAACTGACAAAAAAAAAACATCATGAAAGAATTTTTATGGGGGTTTTTTTTGGCTTTGCTTTAAAGATAGGTTTCTGCATTCGGAAATGTGACCGGAGGTTATCATTACAGAACCAAATACTGTACATAATCCATTGCAATATTTCAGTCCTGGTGGCAAGCTAACGACTGTGTCGTTACTATAACAACTACTTGTGTGCATATTGGAGCAATCACACAAAGCAGATTTGATCACTTGTTCACAAAAAAACAAGAGAAAATGGAAAATCTGATCTGATTTTCGTGTGCTGTGTGAACGATGCCGTGTCACACGGGTCAGCTTAAATCCTGAGAGCTAAACAGTGATGTTCTGTATAAATGACCTGTTCCTTGTATAAATGTACTCTGAGCAGTCAACATGTGCACGATGCAGGTCCGGCGCGTTGGCTGCATGTGGGTGTGTCAGCGTGTTGTGCTTTTGTGGCGGTGTTTGTTTATATGGTCGTTGCCCTGGAGTGAAACGCTCCGTGGGCGGTGGATGGTGCGATCAGCAGATGTTGAACACAGCTCATTTTTCAGTGACTCGCATGGAACAGAGAAAGGGAAGTCAATGAGCCCTTCCTTAGACCACAGAGGGGCTGTTGTTCCTGTCATCTTCACATGATGAATTAGTCTCTCTGCATGGGCATCATGCTGCATGACTAAAAAAAAATGCTCAGCTTTTGCGTAGGAACCTCACCGATGGTTCACACTTTGTGATGTTAAAGAGGGCAAAAGGCAAGGTTAAAAAAACAGGTTTAGCAGAGATGGGTGTAAACCGTAGCTGGTGTACAGCAGTTGAATGATATACTGTAGAGTGTATAGGGATGGGACAATATGATTTATTCTCCGTATGATTCGATACGCAATGCGATGCTTGTGATACACTCATGATATCATACAATTAAAAGTTCAATGTATGACTGAGGAATCCCTGTGCTTTATGCCTCTTTTGTCCCTTTCATAGCACTGGTTTGATTGAATATCTAAAGAACAACCATATATACAACCGAATGTAGATCCAGTGGATCCGTCTGTAGCTCTAGATGGGTTTTCGAATCCTGCTCTCTCCACTAATACTAACCTTCTCATTCCTGAAGTGATTTCTTTAGTTCATTGCACGTACAGTAGGTGTGTGTGTGTGTGTGTGTATGTGTATTAGTGTGCACAGCTGGATGAAGAAATGCCTAATCAGGATTAATTTCAGTTTATGATTGGCTGGTTTTGTGTCACATGTGTCACACTGTGCCAGTTAGAATGGAGCACAGGGTGTGTGTGTGTGTGTGTGTGTGTGTGTGTGTGTGTGTGAGAGAGAGAGAGTTTAAGCAAGTGAAACTACAATTCAAGTTCATACAAACTACCACAGATCTGTGTTATTTGCACTGGGGTATTGTACACATATTTTTGGCTAATTTCGCAAAATGTCCATTTCCACATGACTTAATTTCCATTATCATAATTGCAAAAAATTTAAGGTTGCTGGTGTAAGGAGATGACGCAATAAATATCGTGACACCAAGCAGAAAATATTGTGATGTCATGATAAATATTTTCCTTTTTTTTTCAACTTTAGAATGTATGGTTATATTAAATGTGGCCTTAAATGGTTTAAAATTGTTTACTTTCAGTCTTAGATTATGCACTTGAATTCACCTCACTTAGAAGCAGAATGACCGTAAGGATGCTCCAGCCTGCAGCGTGGAGCCCTGACCCAGCCTGACCCCACACACACACACATCTGACTACACACACACATGGGATTCCAGTAGGATTCAGTGCGGGTGAAGTAGGTGGACACATACATAAAAGTCTGCAGCAGTTTATGGTTTAAAGGTAACCACTTGAATATGCACCGCCTTTCAACTCTTAAGTTTAAAATGCACTCATGGAAAGTTTGTCTAGATGAATCAGGTTTAGCAGTGAAACGTACTGCAGTATAGTATAAGGTCTAGTGTCAATCTAAAGAGTATGTACATATGTGTTATCACAAATGTGTCGTCACGGGGCTCCCACACACACACACAGAAACATACTATGGGAGATTTGGGAATGCCAGTTAGCCTAATGTACGTATTTGGACTGTGGGAGGACCACCAAGCACGAGTGTGAGGACACACGCCTTATACGCAGCTACTCCAGGAATATTTAAGACAGTTTAGTTAATTCAGAATCATTAGTATTAGATTGTTATTCTAAGCTTTTATTAGTTCATATTAAGAGCGCAGGTTGTAGTCCAAGTATGAAGCCCGTCCTGATGCGTGTTTGTTTTAGACGAAATGTTGATTAATTGGTCCCTGCTGCACAGGCTCCTGAAGTTGAATCGCCCTCGGGATCAAATGTCTGTTTGTTTAAGAAGCCCAACGTATATAGAATGAGGTAAATGAAGATGGAGCGAGAATGAATGAGATAAAAGATAAAAGACTTGAATTGGACAAATGACTATTTGGCAACCTGCTGTGCTGAACAGTTTTATTTCTTTGTACAGCTTAGAACAAGTCACAGTCTGTACCAGTGAAGTGTGAAAATGCTGGGAAATGTGTTAGGGTTGTGAATTCATTTGCATTTAGTTCAGGAAACTTGTGCAGAACATTTTTACTTATGAAACATTTCTTTGGAACTTGGTTCACGTTTCTGTATGAACAGAGAATAAGTTACCACAGAGTAAAGTGTGTACAGAGTAAAACATATTTCTGTCTGTTTGCCAGTGTTGGGGGACGGTTACCTTTTTATAGTAACTAATTACATTACAAAATTCCTGTCTTCAAAAAGTAATTAGTTACATTACAGCGTTACTTTCTGATAAAAGTAAAGTGAAACCTCGGATTGCGAGTAACACGGTTTGCGAGTGTTCCGCAAGACGAGCAAAGATTTTTTATAAATTTTGACTTGAAAAACGAATAAGTCTTGGTTTACGAGCACCGAGTATCATTTATCACGCATGCGCTTCTTGTTTTGACGCCGAGCGTCACGTGATCACAACTGAGCCAATGTTTTTTCTCTCTCTTGTGCTGCGGAATTGTGGGTAATCGTCTCCCCTGCTGGGTCTTAGTGCACATGTGAACACGTGTGTGTGTGTGTGTGTAAAACATATTTTATTTTGTGTCTGTATGCGTGTGTACAGCGTGCATGTAAAGCAGACCCCTCCTACTTTTGCCTTCATAGACACACACACACACACACACACACACACACACTTTCTCTCTGCTCTACAAAGAAACTCTGCTCTGTCGCGATTCTTTTCAAAGGTAAAGTGCAGGTTAATTTGTTTTATTTTCACTTTACAGCAGTGATTCCATTAGTGTGTCGCTCAATCGAGTGTCATTAGAGAGATTTCTTGTTTATTTTTCAGATAAAACAGTGTTTGCGTTGTGTGCGCGCATGTTTTATTTTTACTTAATATTTTGTGTTAATTCATTTTATGTATTTTGTTTTGGGCTGTTGAACGAATAATTTGAGTTTCCATTATTTCTTATGGGAAAATTAGATTTGGTTTACGAGTTTTTTGAAATACGAGCCCGCTTCCGGAATGAATTATGCTCGTAATATAAGATTCCATTGTACTTTAATGGCGAACATAACGCGTTAGATTACTCGTTACATCAAAAAGTAATCTGAGTACTCTAACACGCAACATTACTGTTTGCCATGTCCCTGTTCATTTAGTTCCCGGATCAAGCTCTTTACTCCAGTGCTTGTTTCTGGATGCAGCATTCCACGCTAAAACATGCTGCAGTGACCTCTACAGTAAGGAGAAGGAACAGCACTCAAAACACTTACATCGCTACCTCTGCTGCCGTACCTGCACGTCCTAAAACAACCATGCTGGACCAGTTCCACTTTTCCTTTTTAACTCAGCATGCTGATCTTTAGTCTTCATAAGATTTATCCAAAGGTTGTTTTATTTATGATGTGAGAGCATGTGTGTGTTTATTCTGAAAGGGGGAAGGTCACCTGCACATCTCCAACATCACCACGTGATCCCATGCTCAAGTGTTCTGCCTCTCATCGTTTCTCTTGCCTTGTCCCTGTAAGCCATGCATGCAATCATCTCAACATAATCCTTAATCTGCATTGCTTCCTCTCTGCTAGTGCTCTAATAGTGTCAATAAACTAGCGTGGAAGTGTTTGACAGTGTTTGCGGTCGATGGGGAAAATCGGATCGCTTTTAACCAAGATGTGATCAGCGTGAAAACACGTGGGTGGGGCTGCTGGAAATGCATCTGCAGCCCAGGTGTGAGTGGCTGCCCTGTATTTTACAGAGAAGATGTAAAAGAGAACCGCGGTGAACTTATCGATGGTGTCGTTATGTCCTTGAGGACACAGCATGACGGAGCAGCAGCCTCCTCAGTGTGCAAGTGTGCGTGACTGCACTCCGGAGGGAAAACAGATCCTTAGTAGACGGAAGTTTATACACTAAAGCAAAGTGTGTGTGCTTTCTGCTGTACATGTTAACACTAATATGTGTTTTCAGGCATCGTGCACAACAGCCATATAATGCATGTGATTATGTCAGGTTTATTTATGTGGATTTACATACAAATTATGTAAACAGGTGAAAGAAAGTGTGTGTGGGCGTGAGTATACGTAGACCATGTGACCAGGCCAAGGCAGCAGAGTGCATGTGTGTTGATACGATGCAGCCATGCATGAGTGAACCCATTACTGTGAGGTTAATGCTAAGAGACAGATCTCTCTCTCTCTGTCCTGGTCTATCCCTGCAGAAGGGAATCCTCCCTTTCTTTCTCTCATGTTCGTACTCACTTGCCCCTCCCCCTCTCTGTCTCTGTTT
Source organism: Clarias pachynema (assembly GCA_030014365.1). Classification (NCBI taxonomy): domain Eukaryota; kingdom Metazoa; phylum Chordata; class Actinopteri; order Siluriformes; family Clariidae; genus Clarias; species Clarias pachynema. The sequence goes on along the minus strand of JAQMYL010000005.1, from coordinate 16,532,052 downwards.
CTCTGTTTCTCTCTCTCCTTCCTCCATTCTCTATCTGTCCTACTTGGCTGCTCATTCATGTATTGTCTCAAAGCCGTTTATCTGATCACAGCAGACTTTAACTCCTAACACCATCTACTTAACTATTCATATTCATAATATTCATAATCACAAACGCTGAACTCTTTAATCACCCTGGTTTAAGCGGTTGTGCCTTGAGTATCAGGCCAGAAGTGGGGGTTAAGGAGCATCCCTGTGTGGGAAGATGAATCCCTGATTCTGTGTAGGATCGCTGTTTCAAACGGTTTCGTATCATTTTCCGATGTACAGTAGTACTCTCAGCGTAAAGCCTAAAAGGCCTTTTTGTGTACAGTGAAACCTCGGATTGCGAGTAACGGGGTTTGCGAGTGTTCCGATTTTTAATACATTTTGACTTGGAAAACGAACAAGTCTTGGTTTACGAGTACCGAGTATCATGTATCACGCATGCGCTTCTTGTTTTGACAAGACGTCATGTGATCACAAATGAGCCAATGTTTTTTCTTTCTCTTGTGCTGTGGAATTGTGGGTAATCGTCTCCCCTGCTGGGTCTTAGTGCGCATCTCTCACTGGTATAATCAACATTCGTGCATGCGTGTGCTATTTACTGTAACCCTTGGTGGCGGGGGCACTGAGACTTAGGGCACGAGACAGGGTACACCCTGCACAGTCCCAAAACCAGTGGTGTTTGTTCTTCTGAAAAGAGCTTACTGTACACTACTCAAAATGGAAAGAATAAAAATCACCTGTCTAATCTACTAACCATGAATCTTGAATGAATGATTATTTCGTGTCTTTGGCTTGTGTTGTTGTTGATGTGTGTGTGCAGGAAGCAAAGCCAGTATTTTACATTATGCTGAAAGACGAGCTATTCATCATCATCTCATTGTCTATTACCGCTTTATCCTGTATTCCGGGCCGCGGGGGGGAGTCGATCCCAGGAAACTTAGGGCACGAGGCGGGGTACACCTTCGACAGGGTGCCAATTCATGGCAGGGCACACACACACACACATGCACACACTACAGGCAATTTGGGAACACCATTTAGAATAATTGAACTGCAGGAAGAAACCAGAGTACCCCCACAAACCACGGGCAGAACATGCAAACTCCATGCACACAGAGGTGGGAAACAAACCCGAACCCTGGAGGTGTAAGGCGACTGTGCCACCACACGCTATTCCTTAAATTAAGTAATCACATAACGAGTCAAAATCTAACCAATTTGAATAGTGATTATACGTTTTGTTTTTCTTCACTACAATTTGAAATCATTCTGATTAGAGATTTAAATTTAACCGTTTCCATGGATGCTGACCTGAAAATACGTGTTTGCATGTTCACAGCATTTAATCAGACTAGAAACTTTTTTGCATTTTGGATGAAAAGTATTTTTTCATCCAAAATGCAGGTTAACAGGATTAATATCACCCCTCACATTCTGATCGGAAATTAATTTCGATTGGTCAGACTGTTTTGGTCGAGGCGCTTACATGATGCGGTTTTATTCTGATTGAGATATTATCCTGATTGTTAGTGGTGCAGTATTGTCCATGCAAATGTACCTACTGTATTTAGTCTTTTGTTTCCAGTTCCAGCACATCATGTCAGTTGTCTATTTCCAAAGCCCTCATAACTTTTGTGATAATGAACGGGGCGTGTCTTGTTAATCCAGAATATAGGATAACCAGTGCATGATCGGCTAAACAATCTGATCCAAATCATCATTCATGATCCGAACGTGTTGATGCAGGTTAATGTAATACGTCCTGGATAAAACCTAAAGAATATAGGCAGGCTTTCACATTGTGTTCAACCTGTGGGAAATCTACGTGTATTTACTTGATCTGGTTTTGTGTTTTAAACAAAGCCTAGTAGTGTTTTAATGCTGTCGGATTGCTAAGCAGCGATTAATAAGGCACTGTAGTGCTTCAGGCTTTTGGCTCTGTACCGAATCTGTTCAGCACTACAATTTTCTATAAATGATTATGTGTCCCTGTAGTTACAGTATAGCGCTGGATGGTGGTAATCCCTCAGCAGCAGCAGAGCACTGTACTTTATAATGATACCAAGTCTAAAGGCTTGTACATACACTATATGAAGTAAGCACTGAGCATTATGACTAGTTTGACTCCCACGACAGGAATACAGGAGATGAGGACATGCTGTGTGATTAAATTAGAACTACAGCGATGACTAAACATGTGATAGAGTTGATGTAATCGCACAAATGAGAACTTGAGAAATAAACAGGAACACTAAATGATGAATTCACTGTAAGTAGGAGGAACAGGGCTTTAACGATTGCAGTGTATAATCATTGGATATCATCTTCCTCTTTATCATGAGTCGGGAGAGAATCTAGTCTTCATAGTCTACAGGGTATACCAAAAGTCTTCAAACATAATGGAAATGATCACAAGGTAACTTAATCTTTGTGTTTGAAACATTCTCTACATCAGTGGGCCCCAGACCACCAGGCTGCAGACCAGTACTGTACCTGGAGGATGATGATGATTTGGTCCTGGGCCACGGAGAAAGAATAAAAAATATCTATTTTTATTTTATTTCCATTTTATTGGCTATCTTAATCTGCACAGTGTTTTATTTCGAAAAAATTTCACGTAATTTCCCATTCGCTTCCGTCTGTATCTCTTTCCCTTCGCTTCTCTCAGTATCGATTTTGATGCTCGATAATGTTACAAGCTAACTCTAGCTAAAAATTGTTTAAAAAAAACAAACGTCGATCTGGTTCAGAAAATACTGGCTAGAAAATTCATTATGTCTCCAACTATATACCTGTTAAATTGTAAAATATCACTAGAGCTTCCTTCTGAATTAAATTGTTTACTAAATTTCATTACTTACCTGGCAAAGAAATGTGTACTTTTTCTTTCTTTTTTGGGGGGGATTTTTTCCCAATTTTCTCCCTAATTTAGTCGTGTCCAATTCCTCCCCGTCACTAGGGAGCTCCACATTAAGGCTACTACTACCACTCAGCCGGGAGGGCCGAAGACTATCACGTGTTTCCTCTGAACCGCGTGACGCCAGCCACCGCATCTTTTTGAACTGCTTACTCACGCACCGTTAGGGGCAGAGTAACACACTCAGAGGACAGCGCTATCCGCTCCCTGCGCTTGCGTGAGCTCACAGACGCCCCTGATTGGCTGTAGAGCCGTGATTAATGTGGGAGCACTAAGTACCTCTCATC
>JAQMYL010000005.1:16508854-16528721 GCA_030014365.1 Clarias pachynema | reverse complement strand
CCTTCACAGACACACACACACACACACACACACACACACACTCTTTCTCTCTGCTCTACACAGAAACACTGCTCTGTGGCGATTCTTTTCAGAGGTAAACTGCAGGTTAATTCGTTTTATTTTTAGTTAATATTTAGTGTTAATTATTTTTATGTGTTTATTTTTTTGGGCTGTGGAACAAATAATTTGAGTTTCCATTATTTCTTATGGGAAAATTCGGTTTGTTTACGAGTGTATTGGGATACGACCCCAGTTCCGGAATGAATTATGCTCGTAATCCGAGGTTCCACTGTATATACAAAAAAAACTTTTTGAAAAAAAGGAAAATACCCAATTTAAAAGAAAATGCTTAGAGTCATACCTAAATTACGAGTTCATAACAACAGGTGGCTCGCATGCTCGAAGCCCGCTCTGCATAATAGATGCAACCTTGAAACTTCTGACGTTTTGGATTAAAGCTCAAGGCGTGATATCCTGAGATCGCTGCAGCTGAAAACCCTGATTCCATTAGCATCTTTACGAGGCATCGTTGTCTGCAGAGACGGCCACCAAAATGAAATTACAGAGCAGACCGGACAGAAGGAATAAAAGGAAGTGGCATCGTCTCCCATCACTCCTCGATGGGACCGTCTTGTTGCAGGGAAACAATTCTCATTATTTATTATGCACTTTATTATGCTTTGTTATGAGCGTGTGATGGCCAGGCCCTGGAAATTTGTCTTGCATAAAACTCATCCGTGGTGCAACGTAGGTTGAAGACCACTGCTTTACATAATTTCTTTATGAGCACACGTGTCTCCCGTTCATGATGTACTTGTTCTAACACGTCTGTTGTTCTGCATGCAGCATTAAATGATCCGTGTGCTGTGTGTTTGTGTGGTACAGAATAGCATTCACGTGCCCCCACAAGTAAAAATCAAGTGTGCCTGGATCTCAAGATCTGAAAATATAGAGCTTTAGCTATCGAATGTTTTAGTAATCGAGTATTCTACCAAAAATGTAATCAATTAATCGAGTAATTGGATAAAATGTACTTTTGCTTAATTAAACAGCAATGTAAAATATATAAGAGAGACGATTAATTGGTTTTCTTTTTAGAAAAATCAACTTAAAATAAATAATTATACAAAAACACTAAGTTGTGCAACTTAATTTTCAGGGGTAAAAGTTTCAAAATTTACAGCTCAGGCGTAACATACAGTATAAGCCTTTACTGACAATTTCTGTCGTTTTCTCTTGCTGGTTTCTTCATCTCTTGGCTCGCTGATAATTTTATCGTTCCCTTCCATTTTGCAGCCCACAACAGAACGCTCCCTCAAATCAATACACAGCTAACTGTTTGCGTCTCCTTCTGCTTTTTGGTTGACGTAAGCGCTTCTTCTCCGTCTGTGTTTACTGGCGGCTTGCATCCGGAAGCGCGCTGTGTCATGCCAAACAAATAATTGTGCAAATACATAACACAAGCTTTTAAAAGTAATTAAAAGAAGCTTCGAGGCAAAATCTTTTGTAATTTTTTGTAATCGAATTACTCGAGTTACTCAAGGAATTGTTTCAGCCCTAGAAAATATATCATATTAGTAGTAGTAAATTAGTACTGTAGCAGTGTTAGACTACTGATCAGAAGGTCACAGGTTCAAACCCCAGCACAACTACTATTGAGCCCTTGCGCAAGGTCCTTAACTCTCAGATGTATAAAGAGATGAATGTAAGTCACTCTGGATAAGGTCGTCTGCTAAATGTGGTAAACGTAAATGCCAAAGAGTGTTACTTTCCCCTGTATAATGTACTGAGACACCCTGTATCACTGCCATTCTGCTGATTGAATAAAAAGACTCTGATTGAGGTGACGCCAAAAACCTGTCAATAACCAGTAACTCCAGTTCTAACACCATGTTGTACAGTGTGTAATAAGAAACGCTTTAAAACAGAAGATTTTTCCTTTGAATCCACAAACAGCAAAAAACAGATGGGACTGCTGTCTTCTTCGCCTGAACGAGCTTTGGTAAATATTGTGATCTTTTAAAGGCTCTGACATGGCGCAGCACGATCTGGTAGCAGAAATAGCTAAACGTGACTGTTCCCCCTGAAAAGAATCACAGCGTCTATTTTCAGTCCGGGTAACAGGAGTGCTGACTTGCTGTGTGATATACTGATTTGCAGATAATGCGCTCATTATTGCAGATTGATCCTGCTTTGAGATTAAATGCTTAATACAGATAATTAAGGATTTAATTAAGAACAAAATAAAGCCAGAAAAAAACACACACACACAGTACTGTGAAAGTGGTAGTGGTGGGTACAGCATGTAACAACTGATATGATAATGTGACTGTACTGCTGCTGACTCTAACATCAGTGTGTGTGTGTGTGTGTGTGTGTGTAGCCCTGCACCACTCACCCATCCACCCACTCAGGCTTCCCTCCATCCCATTAGCTAATAGAGCAACAGGACAACAGGAAGCATCTGACACATCAATCAATCCACTACTGCACCACAATTCATTAGCTAATAGGAATTTAAAAAATAGTTTTTCACTAAAAATGCAAGCTGCATATTTTTTTTCCATAAAAAAAAAATACGCAGCTTGCATTTAGGCTTTAGAATTGTTTACCGTGCCAAATCTTCTTTTATATCACAAAATTTCAAGGCTGTTTTTCATATGGAAATACCCGACTGCACGCCTGAAAGCAGTGGAGAACGACACTGCTTCCCTGAAACTACACACTGCGTGGGCTTGAGCTCTGTAGACATAGAGAATAAAACCATAAAACCATAGCATGATATTGAGATACAGCACACTGTATCTTTAGACCCCTTTAAAACTGAAGGTCAGACTCGTTGTGTAGAGTGTGAGAGCAGTATCCTGTATTCAGTCATGTGTAAAGGTTAGTGCTTTTAATTCTACGGTATTTTGTGTAAAAACAATAAAAATCATCTGATCGTAGCGGGTCTCAGAATAAGTCAAATATAACCTCAGACAAACAACACTATAAAACATGAACGCAATAAAGTAGTAATATCCTTTTGAACAAACCATACGTGTTCAGTTTTCTTCTAAATGAGCTGTCTTGGATTTTAAAATTTAACCTTCTCACTGAGACATGGGTCTTAGATGTTCTGTAGCTGTTTTTTCTTGTATTCCTCAGAGCATCGTACAGTCTGACCTTGGCGTGAATATGCTGGGACGTCCACTCCTGGAAAGATTGGCAGCTGGCTTGAATGCTTTCCACTCACTCATCATCTATACCGAATTTATCCTGTATACACGTGTACACTACAGGTAATTTGGGAACGCCATTTAGCCTAATCTGCATGTCTTTGGACTGTGGAAGAAATCTGGACCACCCAGAGGAAACACAACATGCAAACAGACCCGAGGCAGGAACCGAATCTGGACCCTGGAGGTGTTAGGCCACAGTGCTACAGTACACTGCTAAGCCACCACGCCGCCTAAATGCGTTCCACTTATGAATAACATGCAGCAACAATTCTTCCTCTAAGACCACTGCATACGTATGTCTTTCCCTCTTGGAATTGAGTTAAAACACACCTGAAGGCTCTAGTCCAAACTGCAAAACTTTCTGCTTTTATAGAGGTCTGCACACTTTCTGATGATCAATTTAATCAAGGGCAGATAATTAGCAGCACCTGGCTACAACGTACCCTCTTAAGTTTTGTGGAAGCTCTAAAGGGGGGGTATTTAGTATTGGCCATATGTTTTTTTTTGCTTTTTTCCTTTATTTTTGTTAAATAATGGCACGATGAAAAAAGTTACGTTATTGTTTGTCTGAGGTTGTATTTGCCTGCTGCGATCTGATGATTTTTTTTTGTATAGCTTTATTTTCCAAAAAAAAAAAAGTAAAACATAACATGTACTGTACTTGTAACAATACAACCACTTTTTCTTTATTTTTCCCTTTCTTAAAATAAATAAATAAATAAATAAATAAAATAAATAGTAGTAATAATAAAAAAATAAAAATAAAGGGGTGGGAGGGGGATCAAAATAATAATAATAATATATACACATGTATTCATACATACATACATATATACTTATCTGATGATTTTTTTTAAAAATATATTTTTACACAAAAGAAACACAGACTTAAAAAAAGGGGGGGGGCACTAACTTTTACACATGACTGTATATAACGTGATCCAGCACATTTCATGTTTTAAAATGTCGACTAACCGTAATGTTTAGGCACTTGCAGAGCTGATGTAATTGCACTCCATCATGATTTGCTCTAATGTAAGAGAGCGTGTCCATTACATTTTGCTGAATCCACCAAATCTAAGTACATACAGTACACGGGAGTGGGGGGACATTCATAGAGCACTTTGATTTGCTCTATATATATCCCTGTGAGTGGACTGAATGAGGGCTTTGAAAATCTATGGAAATCTGCGCTGTGTGTTAGGCTGATGAGAGCATCCTGACTGTTAATCTCCAACATATAGGGATGTGTTGGGTGGAGCAGGATCTTCATCACATGTCATTAGCTTTGAATCTAATCAGTCAGTCATGATCGAAACCAACAGGAAAGGCACAATCTTATCACTCTAAATGCTTTTAAAATTGTTATGTTATATTATCACCAGAAATGTTCTGTTCTGTTCTAATATAGTCTGCTCGTTCATCTTTGAATAGATTCTAAGCCAGTGTGATACCTCCTTGTATTTTACACTACAAAAAAGAGGGAAGAGAAATAAATGTGAGAAGTTGTGCCAGTGCCCCAGAAAGAACAATGCCTTTGCTCTATTTTTAGCTCCAGATTAAGTGTTTCACTGAGGGTAGGATGAAGACTATTGATTGCCAGGTGATATGCAGCATAATTTGACACACAATGGTTTCACGGATCTTCTCACTGGCTAAGCAAAGTGCAGAGAAGGTAAGTTAGACTAGACAGAAGCCTAGTGAGGCTGGAATAGTCTGACCCAGTGATTACAGCCCTGCTTCTCTTCACTGATGAATAACTTGCTGCCTGACATGCTCAGAAAGCCTCATCTAAGTCTGCAGGAGCTGAAGTGCTTAAGGAAACACCCTCGCTGCATAGAAATAGAGCGCAACAAGGGCAAGGGATTTGTACAGAGATACTCGACTGTTGCAGCATGTTGCAGCTGGCTGTCTGCAATGTCATCTTTTAAAGTAAGCTTCAGTTACTGTATATGGTAGCAGCTCATGACCTACAAGTAAATATGAGGAGCTTTATAAGTGATATTATTATGATGATGATGATGATTATGATGATGATTATTATTCATTTATTGCTTCGTCTTCTGTACCGCTTATCATGTGTACAGTGTTAAAGTGAGCCTATCCCAGATGACTTTGGGCTCAAAGTAGGGTGCACCCTGGACAGGGTGCCAATCCATCACAGACACACACAGGAAGTGCCAATTAGGATAATCTGGAGGTGTTTATTATGCACTTTATTATTTAGGCCCCAGTGCTAACCATTTACTAACCACATTATTACTTACTTACTTACTTATTACAACAACTACTACTACTACTGCTAATAATAATAATAATAATAATAATAATAATAGTAGTAGTAGTAATCGATCATACCATCCCGTAAATGTGAAGCCGGAATTGGATTGAAAAAGCAAGCAGCTATACTGTAGTATAGGCACTGGGATGGAGCCTAAGCCTCTCTGTTATAAACCTCTTTAGTGTTATTACAGTATGGATTAACACTAAATGACAGGTCATGCTATTGTCACAAGAAAAAATGGCTAAATGATCCCAAGCCTTCTAGTCAACAAAGGCCAAACACACATCCTATATAACAAAGGTTTGAGTGCAAAATGACGTAGATTTGCAGTCTTAAGGGGGGAAAAAAACAACCTGATCTGAGAATATTTTGTGCATGGTTTCTTTGCATCACACTTACGTTAAGAATCACAAATGCCAAGACGTTATATGAAAATAGTTTTGGTTATATGAGTGTGAACTTTGTATTATTTTGCAAAATGCTATAACTCCCCCAGTTTTGTCACAGTGAATGAATCAGCCTGCAGGTGTGTTTATTGTCAAATTAATATGCATTTTGTATTAATTGTTGGTGTTTTAATTCATAATTAAAGTAAATTCATGCATTGTGTTCATGTTGTGAGTCACTGGCAGCAAATCGGAAAAAGGAGAAAAGATTTAGTTTAATTTTTATTCATTTTTTTATGTACAAAGATTGTTGAGGATCATAAGAAACATTTAAAACAGCACCAAAGGATCAGTTTACAATGCACTGTTATTATTTGCACATTATTATTTTGAATCCACTAGAAGAAGAATTTAAAGGTTTGATACTTCTTAAAATGCACTGCCATTTGACGGACGTTAATGGATTAGATAAGAAAAAATGTTTCTCTTCAGGAGGACCAAACATCTTCTAGATTTGGTGCATGTCGTTGTAACTGCATACCCAGAAATGCGAACAAAGGTCAAACGGAGTGTTATTGAGCCCTGAGGTCACTCTGAGATCCAAGGTATCGATAGGACCTGATTAGTGACATTTGTCCTGTTTTTGCATAGTTTTAGGAATTTTCAAACATTCGTGCTACTTAAACCCAAACTAAGAAATGTAAAAAGATTGTGGTGAGCTCTGTTTCATGATTATTAGGCTTGTTGTGCTATTTGATTGTTTGATTTTCTGTGTGGAGTCTCAAATTGCTGATTATCTTTGCCTCAGATAAAGCCTTTATCTCACTTTCACATAAGATGTTGGGAAGGAATAATCAGCAACAGACCAATTTTCTTTCTATTTCTTGTGTCTTGATTTTATATTGTGTTTTTCAAAACCAGTCCCTGTTGCATACCTTGTGTGTACAACCCTCTTAAAATGAATTGGGTAAATATCAAGGAGTGATTTTGAATACCAATATATTTTGCCTAGTGTTTATAATAATCATGAGTCACATAGTTCTGTTTTTTTTTTTTGGTTTTTGTCTGTGCACAGTTTAGCTCTGCACCCAGAGCGTGTGCTTGTGGCCACGGGACAAGTCGGAAAGGAGCCATATATCTGTGTGTGGGACTCCTACACAGTCCAGACCGTGTCCATCCTGAAGGACATGCACACACACGGCATTGCCTGTCTCGCCTTCGACCTCGATGGACAGGTAAGCACCGTCCTCTGTGGAACGTGTCTTTACTCATACAGTAATGAGACTCCCATTCGAGCTATTACAATGTACACAGTGACAGCCTGCTCCACAGTTATACGCTCTATATCAGTGGGATACGTCTGTCAGGCTAATCACACAGAGTCTCAAGTGTCACATCTGTGAACACTTGACTAGTGTGACTCTGACAGAATGACTGACAGCGAGAGCATGAAAAGGGTGAGAGCGGAAGAGAGGGAGCGAGGGCGTGATGAAGTTTAAAGATTTATGAGTCAGTGTCCTTCATTCTCAGACAGTCTGGTTCACATAATTCCTGAGCGAAGGATTACAGTAACGAGAGAAACGACAAATGGCTAAATATCACGTCATACATATTCTGTATATAGAACAGACCTGCATGAGAACTGTCGCCGACTCGCCCGGTTGCTCTTTCACTTCATATAACTGACTGTATAACCATATCGATAGAGCCAAGCTGTGTTTTACAGTCACACCCATAACCAGACTGTCTCAGATTACCATGATTTCCCTCATTAAATACAATGCACCTGTGCCTGGATCTCCATTTAATATAAGCGAGAGCAATAAATTGCCATCGTGGTATCGAATCCTGCTCTAATGCCGAACAAAAGAGAGTTATGAGCTGGATATTTAATCGTGCTAAAGTGTTCTGCCTCACAAAGACGGCAGAGTGGTGTCGGCGCTTAGACTACAGGGATCCATAAAAGTCCGTATTGTATCCTGTTGTAGTTGCCTTATGGTTCACAGGAGAAAAATCACATTTATAACATCAATATTTCACGGCAGGCTGAGGTTTTATAGACGAGAATCCTCCTTTAGCCCCAGGAGGCTGGTCGATGCCAGCAGAGCAGTGTTAGTGAGGTGGTGTGTGTGTGGAGAGCAGCAAGAGGAAATTATTCTCACCTTTTTTTTCTTTCTTTTTTTTGCCTAGACAGATGGAAGGGAATCTATCTCAAGATGCTTACTTTGAAGCTTATAGTGCCTCTAGCCAAAGTCTTCTTTATAAATCTATCAAAAGATTACATGAAATGGTTTATTGAAGGCACTTTTCTTTTGTACCAATTTGACGCTCTCAGAGGACACAGCGATCGGCGTAATGGTTTACATAATGTCAACCCTGTGTCTGAGTTTTAAGTGAATATCAGGACTGATGGGACAGAGATAAAGCGCTGAAATCTTCCTTACTGTACGTCTGAATAAAAAGAGGTGTTGGGAACGCTCAAACATACTGTACATCCTGCGATGCAAAATAAAACAATACAAAAACCGAAGCAAACACTAGCCTGCTCAGCAGTGGAGGCCAGTCAATAAGGGGCGCTGGGGCGCCGCCCCCTTCACGTTAGGCAGAGAAGAATGCTACTTTAACATGTAATTATTTAACATAATAATTATTTATTTTAATAGTGAAATAAAGTTTAGTCACAATCTTCAGCTGTATTCATTCATTCATTCATCTTCTATACCGCTTTATCCTGTATTCAGGGTCGCGGGGGGCCTGGAGCCTATCCCAGGAAGCTTCGGGCACGAGGCAGGGTACACCCTGGACAGGGTGCCAATCCATCGCAGGGCAAGCTGTATTTCTTAATCTAATTTATTTACAATAAAAAAAAAATCTAAACTGTATTATGTTCATTTGTGTTCGTGTACGCGGGGCGCCGGACAAACGAGTGACTACTGTATGTACTGTAGGCACGTAAATTTTTAAAAAACGTGATTTGAGGCGGAGCTCTAACTGGATTTTTTCAAATCATCCTTGGCGCGCAGCACTGCGCGCCCGGAACTCGCCCACTTTTGTTCTTAGCGAATCAATATTTTTTTTACATATTTGGGCTCATGTGATTGGACCATTCTCATCGAGTCTTATTAACGGTCATCAGATTGTTAGTTAATGTATTGAATAGTGATTGATGTGGAAGGCAGCTAAATATGAGACAAAAATTCTGTACTTTCTTTACTAAAATACCCCATCGCAAGGCGATCGGACGAAGAAAGAAAAAAAGTTATAGATCGATCTGATCTTCTAATTAAGCAGCAGTCAAGTGATTGCGGCCGAGCTTATACTCTGTGCTTTTCCAGCACTTCTTATGGCTATTTACAGGCGATTAGTTTAATCAAAGGCGATTTTTAGGCGAAGTTTAATTTTAATTTTGTTTGCGCAACCCAAACCCCCACCCCAAAAATTTTTTATTTTGCACCAGCTGCCAGTGCTGCTCAGTCTATTTGGGAACACGGTGTGAGGTAGATTAGTGTCTGTTATTGAGTAGATAGGTCAGGCAATCAGGGGACATTACTGATTTCCAAAACCGTGTTCAGCATACAGTACGTTCTGTCATGTTTTCTATTACTGTCATTGTAAAAGAACAGTTATCAGGTTCAAAGCAAATATATTAGAAGTCAGAATAGATGAATACTTCGACATTCCATCTAGCATCAAATAAAGTTAAACATTTCTTGATGTATTTCTTAACTCAATCAGATTTTAATGTTAGGAATAAAGTTTTGTCTTAAACAGCAATTCTTTTTGCATAGAGGTGGAGCTTATCCCAGGAGACATAGGGCCCAAGGCAGGGTGCTGATCCAGTGTAGTGCATACACACACAACTTGGGAATGGCAATTAACCTAATCTGCATGTCTTCAGACTGTGAGATGAAACCGGATCACCAAGCTTGAGAAGAACATGCATACTCCACGCACACAGACCCCGGGAATCGAACCCCTCACCCTGGACATATGAGGCCACAGAGCTAACCACTATGCCACCATGCTGCCTTGATTCACAGCATGCATTTTAAAATTGTAGCTAGCAGTGCAGGTAGTATAATGTACAGTATAAAATTAATAAATATGCATATTACTTCTTTAATAAACTTGCTCAGAGAAATATGATAGTCAGTTATAATCCAAAATTAGTTAATCTATAGAGCTTGTGCAAGTGACATAACTAGTGATGGTACTTTTTTGATGGTGCCATATTGCTGATCTAGCGCAAGCAAAACAACAGGTAGATGCCACACTGCTGTGCAATGATCTGCAAAATTCTACAGGGTGGAAAATGCAATAAACACCTTACAACATTATCACTGTAATCTGTTTAAAATTCTTTCAATACAAACAGTTTCCACATGCATTTTCATACCCAAAGTGATAAATATGTGTCATGAAAAATAATCTCAAGAACATTTTGAAATAGTGTAGTTAAGAAACATATTCCTCATGTTTTTTGTGAATGTATGAACTTTTATTACTTTTATAAGACTGCATTACAAAGAATTCATGCCTGCACTTTAGTGTGACTCTGTAAGGTATGATACACTTTTGTTCCTCTATAAAAGCAGGGAAATGCTAGAGGTGCGTGACACATTTATAGAATGGATGGGAAGAAACACACGGTGTAGCAGCGTGCTGATGTGTATGATTTGAGAAAGAGTATTAACAGTGTACACAATGGCTGAGGGAAGGTCCAGCAGCGAATGTTTAGGAAGATTTGTACTGAGCATGTGAGAGAGACTCTGGTTCATCTGCCAACTAAAAATGTAAAAACAGTGAGACTGTCCTTTTCTTTTTCCAGGACATAGTAAACAGGAGTGCAGCAGAAAAGACTGAGATGTTTTCTCCAACAAGCCTAAGCATAATAACATTAAAAAAGTCACTGGCTATTTATTTCATCCTAACAGCTTCACAGGCAGAGTGGTATACTTTGGAGTCAGATGATTGAATCTAAACATACATTTAACCTTCAGCTGTCTGTCACTTTTTATAGGGAGAGCACAGACTAAAATTATATTCACTTTATATTGTTGTCCTACAGTGCAATTTATTAAAATAAAAATCTGTAAAGTTTTGATTTTAAAATCTTTTAAAACAGTCTTTTATGAATTATAGGCTTAGATTGAGCGGAATTTTCTGAATTCATTGCAAGGATTAAGCAGGTTGACGACTGTAAAGATGTGAGTGCGACCTGTACTGTAGCGCGTGATAACATAATCTAGCTGCACAAGCTCTATAGCACTAGAAAATATATTTGGACTGGAAGGTGGAATATATAATATTAGAGTACATGCAGGATTCTACACCACAGGCTTCCACATGAAATGATATTGATTTTGAGTCATAAGGCAACCATTCAATATTTTAAGATACTGGAATACTGAATGATACAACAGGATGCGGTTCGATTTAGTAGCTTCCAAGTGGTACGTGGCCATCCTCTTTCAGAATTGGAAAATGATTATAAGGCTGCCCGTGACTTAAAAAGACACGATTAAATAAATTGCACTAGAGTGTACAATTAAATAAACTATAGTTGCAAGCAACGATGAGTGGGCCCAAGCACCTGCGCCATCGCCACCTGGGCCACACGACGTATGCCTTTTGAACATGCTACGACACCTAAAAAGCCTCGGACGCTGATGTCACTCAATATGATGTCACTTATGACATCATAAGTCATTTTGCATCTTCAGTGTTTTGAGATCATATGGGCCCAGTTTAATTGAAATCATATAAATTCTCTAGGAGGAGTATATCAAAATCCATTGGGTGCATTTTGCAAACAGCCGAAAATAACTGACTTCCTGTTGAGTTAAGCCTATGGCATGCATAGGAAAAATTTGTGACTTTTTGAGCATGTTAAGATCTCCAAAAGGGCCTGGATGATGGAAATTATTATTTTTTAAATTATTAGAAGAACAATTGGGCCCCCGCACCCTATGACATCTGCATTATGAGACATCAACACTATCATGGCGAGGCGATGACGGACACACAGTCACTAAAAAGCTCGATGGCACTAAATTATAAAAAAACAGCTGAAAAATACAATTTACAGTATTTACAAATGTTAACAAAATAAAATAGAATTAAAATAGGTTATAAATATGCAGGATTTAAAGACTCTACAGAAATAAATTATTTATACGAAAAATGAGTGTGACAAGAGAATTATTTGTAATAGCATAGAATTAATTTGGCAACTTTTTAACTTTTGCCAATTGTCAAAAGCCTGGACAAGTGAAGGAGTCTCTCAGAGCAGGGAAATAGTCAAACGGACTACAATCCTCACGGCTCAAAGAACATACATTTGTTCAGGACCTGGCGCCCTTAATGCAGTCCTTGATGCAGTCAGCTGATTTAGTTGTTTGTGTAAGACACATTATACTACATTCATTCATATTGATCACTTGTCATGTCTTTTGTAGTGTCTCGTGTCTGTTGGTCTTGACTCCAAAAACACAATCTGTATATGGGACTGGAGGAAAGGAAAAGTGCTGGCAGCTGCTCCCGGTCATACAGACAGAGTAAGGGCACACACACACACACACACACACACACACACACACACACAAGACATTAAAAATGTACAGAGTAATGTTTCTTCCTCTCATTACATTAATCCCATCAATGATTTCTCGTAAGTAACAGTCTCAGAGGAGACAGCTATAAATAAGTCTACATTGATTAAGTGTTTGGGTCCAAGATGCACTTAGGAAATCGCTTCCTAATGGCATATTTTAAATGAACAGGGCCGCTTATTGTATTTCTAGTCAGTATTGTGCCCCATTTCCTATACATGTACAGTATACACAAAAGCACAGAATGTTTCTTGTTTATTTCACATTAATCTACATGGTTTCCTTCATTCTACTGGAAGCAAAAACTTCCAAACTGGAATGTGTATGGTAAACAATATCACTTTTCATTCTGTAAAATTTACTTACTCTCCTGTTTATTGACTTTTTTAAGATATTTGACATATCATGGGACCTGTATCAGCAAAGCAAGCTGGTGAGCTGTGGAGTCAAGCATATTAAGGTAACAATTTTGTGTTCTAACATATACTTAGTATTTGCTTCATTAGAAACGTGTGTACTACTTCATATTCATTCAGATATCAAATAAGCCAATCATCTTCAACTGTTTGGTTTGATTGCGTTTGATTGACAGAAGGCTGATGTTTGATATATATGCATTATTTTATTTATTTATTCATTTTTATTTTTTAAATATGTGATATATTTTTAGGTCTGCGCGTGTTTTCCCCACATGGAGGCTACGTAAGGTGTCTTTTGGAATTTACGAGATGGATTTTGTAGCTTCCATTTCTGGTTGGTAAACTTTGTAAGAAAAACTCAGTCCTTGGGAGATGGAAAGTCTCATAGTTAAAAAACAAGTCGCTTGGTCTATTTACTTACTTACTAACAGACCTGGACAAACTCGTCTATCAGAAAGTTCTCTTTTTATTAACAGCAAAAGACAGATTTTTATATGTTCGTCCAAACGCCTGGTGTCATGTACATCTGTTACTTCAAAGAACATCAACCATTTTAACATTTCCTGCTGAAATCCTGAAGAACAAAGAGTGGAAGTTGTGTAGATGCCCGTCCGGAGACGAACTAGGAAGTGTTAGCTCAAGGGAGGTGGGGGGAGAGAATGAGAAAGAGATCATGAGAGAGCTACCACATTAATATCAGATCCAAGAGGAGACAGGCAGGATTTATCGGAAAACAGAAAATGCTAATCTAACCTCAAAGTCAGAGGAAGATACTTCTTTTTCTTCTGTTATATTTCTGGCAGATTAAACACTTCACAGTAGTCAGAATCACTTTGCGTATGTCATAAAAGTGTGTTCTAATTGTGCATGTAAGCGCAGATCTTATTAACTCAGCGTCAATGTAAATGGTTAAGTTAATGGTGTGAGGGATCACTCCTTGAGGACGCTGTGCGCCCGATAATTGTGTTTATGTTTTTTTGTAGTTTTTTGTTTGTAGACTCAGTTTCCCAGAAGGCACCTCGGTGGCTCATTAGATCCATTATAAAAAGCTGTTTGTTCTTTGTTTTGTTATTAGTTTGAGTTTTGTTGTGTAACATGTGTTTTAAGTAGGCTCTAGTTTTATTATGTTTATGTTCGTTTTGCTTTTGATTTATGGAGCTGTTTTTGTTAAATGTAATAGGTTGTCCAGTGTTTTATGTAAGTACTGTTTTGTGAGTCTCCAGTGTCCGTTGGCCCCTCGTATGTCTAGTTACTTGTTTGTTTAGTTATTTGTTTGTTTAGCCACTGGAGTGCTTAGCTGCTGGGGGGTTTAGCCGCTAGTAGGTTTAGCCGCTAGTAGGTTTAGCCGCTAGTAGGTTGGGCCTCTAGTAGGATTGGACTCTAGTAGCTTTGGCCTCTAGTAGGTTTAGCCCCTAGTTCGGATTAGCCTCTTGTGTGTGCTTAGACTTTTGTGTATTAGTTCCCTAGTATGCTCAGTTATTAACCCGCTTAGATACTAACCCTCTTAGATACTAACCCGTTTAGGTCATCATCCACTTCGACAATAACCAGATTAGATACTAAACCGATTAACTACTAACACGCTTCGTCATTAGTCTCTCCCGTCCTAGTCTCGTCTCTGGTTTGTCTCGTTTTAGTTTAGTTCAGCGCCATGTTTCTTTTGTTAAGCTCTAAGCCTGTGTATCGCTCTTAGCCTATGTTCAGTTAAAGAGCCTATATATCGCTCTAAGCCTATGTTTAGTTAAAGAGTTCTTTGTTTAAGTTTCTTTGTTTGTTTATTTTCTTGATTATTGTGTTGTAAATAAAGACTCTTTACTTTAAATACCCTCTGCGCCTATGCCTGCCAATCTGCTCACAACATCAGCAACAGCCCGTATACCATCCCAGTTCATGACAAAAGGTTCTCTATTTGGAATGATCAACGACATGTCCATGTAAACGTAGCTAGTGACAAGGATTTTAGGTGTTCCAATAATATTACTTAATTTAAAAACAGTATGTTCATTTCCCACAGTTGTTACACATCATGTAGCTGGTATTTATTTTGAAAGCCTGCACCCAGTGTGTTAAAGCATAAAGCCGGAGTTATGCTTGTGGGTGGATAGACAGGGCTGGAGTCCAGCTCAGCGTGGTGATTTTCCTGGTATAACACAGCCTGATAATTAGCTGGTGTGTTGAAGCAGGTGTTTAAAGCACAGAGTAGGATGTACGAACAGGTTCTGTTTTAGATCTGTTGTATATTGAGTTATTAGGATGTGGCTGTTTAGATCAAGGTCTGGTTTTAAACAGAGTAATGCTGGTGAATAATAGCGGTCAAACTTTTAAAGCAGTTTGCTTATTCAGCTTACGCTGGTGTGCTGAGGAAAGGATTTGTGCTGAATACGTTTCGGCTTCTTTAAAGCTGCTGAATGAGTTTAGAATTTCATTCTCTTAAGTAGAATAATACTCTGGCAGGTTTCTGGCACTGGCTGTGCTGCACTGCATTAATCTCGTGAATGTGAGGTTCAAGTAATACACAGCCAGTGAGAATTCAGTGCTTTGATCCAAACAGCCCTCCTGCTATTATTCTCCAAGCCATTTCTATGATATGCAGTATGTATCGAAATATAAAGATTTACTCTCAAACTACCTGCATAATAGTTTAATATTTTTTTGTAATTATTTAGTTTTTTTATTTCTCATATATAGAAATATTGAACACTGAAACTGTCAATTTGTAACTCATTTTATAAAAATATTGGTTGGTGATACACAACCATTTAAAAAGTATGGACACACCCTCTAATTCCATGGTCTATTCCGATGTTTATTTCTTTCTACATTGTAAAACAATACTGAAGGCTTCCACAACATGCAAAAGCAGTTGATATACTTATATGCATGCTTATACTCTGTAAAGCCTTCATAACACCACTAATCTGAGGTGCTGCTAACTGGTGATTTTTCTAAATGAACTTCTCCTCTGCATCAGAGGTAAGTTTTGGTCCTGCGTTCCTGCGATGGCCTTCATGAGAGGCAGTTTCATCATGGTGCTTGATTAAATTTTTTTGCAAATGCGAGCATAATTTGTTTCCGGAAGCATGCTTTTTTTCCGGATTTTCCCCCCTAATTTTAGTCGTTTCCAATTCCTCCCAGTCACTAGGGGCTTCTACCGCCACTCAGTCAGGAGGGCCGCAGACCGACCCACGTGTTTCCTCCAACCCACGTGACGTCAACAACCACCTTTTTGAACTGCTCACTCACGCACCGTTGGGGGCAGCGTAACACACTCGGAGGGACAGCGCTATCCGCTCCCTCCGCTTACGTGATGCCCTGATTGGCTTGTAGAGCCGTCATTAATGTGGGAGCACTAAGTACCTCTCATCCCTCCCCTCTGAGAGAGCTCGGCCAATCAGCTCTCTCTAGGCCTCCGGCTGTGAGAGGTTACAGCATCACCCAGGGTTCGAATCAGCGATCTCCTGATTCGTTCCACAACCCAAAAATATGAATCTAAAAATTATTTATATAAAAGACGTGCGCACACACACACACGCTCCTCTAAACAGATTCATCTGCCGCACTGCTAGTGCTTTTATAACTTTTTTTCTTCACACGGTCGTTGTTGCAGTACAGTTACTAAAGAACAGCAGCTACACTCGGACACAAAATTTAAAAAATGTTTAACACACGTGGTCACAATGTTATAGTAAACAGTATACGCGCACACAGATGTTGACAATACGAGTGACACTGAGCATGGGAGACGATTACCTACAATCCTGCAGCACAAGAGAGAGAGAGAGAGAGAGAGAGAAGAGCCATTGGCTCAGTTGTGATCACATGACGCTCAGCAGACAAAACATATATGTACTACAGTACTCATATATAATGACCGTGCTCGTTTATTAAGTTAAAATTGATTTTAAAATTTTGCTTGTCTGGGTGATGCTCTCGGCAGCCGGAGGTCTAGAGAGAGTCGATTGGCCGAGCTCTCTCTGGGGTGGAATGAGAGGTACTTAGTGCTCCCACATTAATTACTGCTCTACAGCCAATCAGGGGTGTCAGTGAGCTCCAAAAAGTGGATATCGCTGCCCCCCGAGTGTGTTACGCCGCCCCCAACGGTGTGTGAGCGAGCAGTTGATGCGCAATTGAAAAACAATGCGGTCGGCTAGCGTCACGTGGTTTGGAGGAAACACGTGATAGTCTTCGGCCCACTCGACTGAGTGGTAGTAGTAGCCTTAATGTGGGAGCCCCCTAGTGACGGGGAGGAATTGGACACGACTAAATTAGGGAGGAAATCCAAATGAGAAAATCCAAAAAAGAAAAAGAAATAAAATAAACATTTTGCTCATCTTGCAAAACGCTCGCAGACCATGTTACTCGCGTCCAAGGTTCCACTGTACTGTTCTTGTGAGAAGTATTCCAGAACAGTGATCTTCACGTCTTAAAATAGCAACTGACTGTTGTTGTCGTCGTCGATTTGTTACTTAATTACCTAGTGCCATATGTGTTATTTCATAGTTTTTAAAAAATCCAGTATTGTTCTAGAATGTAGAAAATAAATCCAAAGTTGTGTACAAACTTTCGATTGGTACTGTATACCAGAAACATTTATTGTGATATCAGAATATTGATATTATATCATCATATCAGCGTGACGGACATTTATTAGTGCAGTGTGCAGTTTGGGACACCATTCAATTATACATGAGTGTAAGGATATAAAACATAAGCCGTTGCTTTGATGTTATAGAAATGTTATGGGAACAAAACTAAAAGAAGTGAATACTCGTATTTTAAACAAAAGCTTGTCTTCTAGCTAATCCATATACTCAAGCATCTCTCTCTCTCTCTCTCTCTCTCTAACAGTCGCTCCTGAGCTTTCCTTCCCTCCTTTACCATGTGACATCTGCTCCCAGATCCCGTGTCAGTCAGCGATTACAGCTCTCAGTGCATGCAGGAGATTTACCCTGAAGTAATCCCCTTCCTCTTTCCATTTTTTCTCTCTGCAAGGCAGCCACAGGGAAGCATGGTGGCTTTAGGATACAGGATTTTCTGCCATCTTACAAATGCTGCCAGAGCAACTGAAGCCAGGGCTCCTTTTATTTAGTGCCCTTGGTTTTGCTTGGGGTAATGTTCAGCAGAGAAGTGGTGTGTTTGGTGGTGTGTAAGTGTGTGTGTGTGTTTGTGTTTGCTTTCGACTCTTAGCTTAGTAGTGTGCTAAGCTTCACTATGCTGCTCGAGGAGAGCCTGCACTTCAACATCCTGATATACAGCCTCTTTAAGCTCAATCACATCTTCACTTGGGCTCTTTGTGTGATCTCATATATACGATCATTAGTACAGTAGATGTACGTATTTCATCTTGCTCTACATATAATTTAAATAACCCCAGGAGTAGTTATGTTTCAGCTTTTCTTGTGTACTCTACTGTTAACTGACGTTTAGATAAAACTAGGAGGCATTGCTCCTGGAATCATTAATTGGACTGTTAAACCTAACACAATACTTCCCTTTAAATTCGCCTAGAAGTTTGACAAATCATAAAGACAGACATGTTTTATGTATTCATTCACTTATCTTAAGTAACTGCCTGGATGAGATGGCACTCCATCATCTAGCACCATGCAGTCTCTTGTTAACATGGTTATTCACACCAGGGGTCAGGTTTATTTAGCCATTCTCACTTTAGGCATGTTTTTTTGAGGAAACTGGAGAGCATGTAGGAAACTCACGCAAACATTGGGAGAACCGGTACAACTCCACATGATGCAGACGGTAAGCTGAGCTCAGGATTAAACCCGCGGACCCTGGAGCTATCAGGTGTCAGCGCTGCCTGCTGCTCTCCAGAACTCGCTTGTAAAAATGTCTCCCTGTGATTCCCCGATTTACCAGCCTATGTGCAAAGACTACAATGTGAAATAGATGCACGTCCCGTATGCCTAACTGTGCGGAAGCTAAGGAGACGTGATGGTGGTAATGTGGTGGTGTTTGTGAAGAGGGCTGGCAGATGAATAGCCCTGACTCATTGTGATTACATTAAAAGCTTTTCCAAAGAGCACACTTAAAAACCTGAGCTCTGTGGTTTGGTGGTGCTTGTTGCTGCGCTCGCATAACGCAGTCAGTTTCTGACAGATTTATGATAAAGCCCAGCTCCGATGCTCTTCGTCGTTACTTTTTCCTCATCTTCACATTCTGTGCTTTGGAGCTGTTTGGCCTTGAATTGTGTGGCTTTGCCTCTCAGCATCCAGAAGGCTTATTACTGAATAAGGGAAGGCAAAACGTAGCCTAGCTCTATCTGTATCAGTCTTAATAAGACCTTCATGTTGGAATATATTTGTGTTCTCACATAGACTAACCTGAACTCATCTTGACATTGAAAACAGTCCCGTGGTTATGTGTGTGTGTGTGTGTGTGTGTGTGTGTTTGTGTGTATCTTCATGAGCGCATATTATTGAATAAAAGATAAAAATGCATTGTTTGAAACTGTATACACTTTGAAATAATGGAAACAAAATGCTAAATAGCTGATTGATATCTAAGGATGAATATATCTTCCTGTCCTTGCTCAGTTTAGTCACACTGCTTCTATATGTGTCAAGATGAGGTCATGCACAAAGAGGTGACCTTGTGGTTCTCTCTGACGGGTGTGCGTGACACTAAAGCATAAAACATGGAGCTCTCTAGTCCACCCCCCACCCCCCCACCTTTACATTTTTTTTTTACACGTGTACACACACACGTACACATGTACATCATCATATTTTGTCATGTTGATGTGTGTGAAATAATGCAACAGGGTGTTAGATAATGGCTGTGCTGTATGGCCTGTTTCTTTAAACTCTGTACATGTGCATGTGTAGTACTGTATGTGCTCTTAAGTACACAAAAAACTACAGGGAGTGCAGAATTATTAGGCAAGTTGTATTTTTGAGGAATAATTTTATTATTGAACAACAACCATGTT
>JAQMYL010000005.1:16470612-16499694 GCA_030014365.1 Clarias pachynema | reverse complement strand
TACTTGAGTAGATTTTTATAAGGGTAACTTTACTTGTACTTCAGTAAAAGTTCACTAAAGTAACAGTACTTTTACTTGAGTAAAAAATTTTATTACTCTTTCCACCCCTGATTATACAGTAATACTAGACTTACCTTTTAGATTCTAGTTTAAGTATTTAAATACGTAAGCGTATTTTGATTCCATCTAAAAAGGTTTGAAGAAGTAACAGGTTTAGTGAGCTTTCTCAGCCCTAAAATAAGACTTTTATTGATGTATAGGAGATACGCTGCAGAGTCTCTCAGTAATACCGTTCGACCGTAAGTTCTTTGTCTCCAGCCCGCCTGTCTGCTAGCTGGAAATAGCAGCAGACTCTTTGCCTGTGACATGCGATGGGAGGGTGGAGAAAGGCTGGGGAGAAAAATGTTTTAAGCTTCATGTGCATCATTCCTTTAGTCATATGATCCATGTGCATATTTTAATTATGCGTGTGACTAAATACTGAATGATGGAAATTTCTTCACGCCTTTACTTACTGTCATAATGTATTTGTGGTGACATCTTGTTGCATTCATGACATGAAAACAAGGCAGAGATTATATAATGATCTACACTGCCATGTTGCTGTTATTGTCACTGTTGATATTGTGTGTCTGTCTGTCTGTCTGTCTGTCTTTAGCGGATGGAAAGCGACTTGCCTCTGTGGGTCTGGACGACAATCACACCGTTGTGCTTTGGGACTGGAGGAAAGGAGAAAAGCTCTCGGCTTTCCGGTTAGCCACCTTTTCTCATTGTGATCGCAGAGTTATGAGAATAACAACAGTGAATCGTGAATTTACGCTAACCTAATTAGTAGGCTTCTTGTGGGTAAACAATGGAACAAACATGTCCTGCAGATGTAGTTCAACTCGTTGTGTGGTAATAGGAGTCCACTTAGTTTTTAAACGTGCATGAAGCAATTTTTGTTGTTCTTGTTGTTGTAAAAACATGTCAGTAACACAAGTAAGGACACAAGTGCAGGTCAACAAAGCTTTAATTATCCTTGCAATTAAAATTCAGGCCTTAAGTCAAAATTGTAAACAGAATACAGGCAGAGCTCAGATGATTACCAAACAACATAGACTAGACAAGACCATATACAGTAAAAAGGTGAAAAAAAAATAATTTTTTAATAAAAACTGTGAAAACCAGAACAGCAGCAAGGGTTGTTGCAGGCTGGGTTTTGACACCGAGCACTTATTTTGCAATGCGAGCATGACAGAGGCAGGCCTTATATCCTGTGCATGTGCATGATGCGCGTGAGTTGTAGTCAGATTAACATGAGCGAGTGAGAGTCTGTGATGAAGGTGCATCTTAGTCCATGGAGTTTGTTTTGCGGATTGGAGTTTAATGGTGTCAACACTGTGTTGTGCACGTTCATGGTTCTTACTGTATGTATGAACAAAATCGTTGTTTTTATTTATTTATTTAAAGCTGAATCTAAGTGTAAAAATGTCCTCTTCATTTTTTTTTAATCCATTTTGATTTTGTCTGTAGTGTATGCCCAGATTTATGCACAAAAGTGAACCTAATTTGCACAAAACCTTAATTTTTATACAGCTTAGTATAGATAACACAATTTATTTTCCATTAACACACTGTTACAGTTTCCTTTACCTCAATGTTACCTTCTCAGTCACAGTTATTTTTTGCTCTAATCCTGTATAACTCATTCTGTCTCAGTCAGACATGCTGGTTAACTCGCTGCTCTGTTTTGCATGATGAATGTGGAGAGCTGAGACTCCGTGCTTATTCATGAGCCATTAAACCAGGAAATAACTCTTCTAATCCTCTTGTCATAACACACTCAACAGTGGCAGCTTAGTAATTATAGGTCAGTCAAAAGTATATTTAACCCATCAGACACTGCTGTCTTTTTCATTGCTTCTCAAAATAGCTTACAGTATATTCCATGGCTGTGCTGATAATTGTTTTTTTGTGATGCATCTATTAATAGTATGTGTTCTGCTTTGAACTGTGTGTAAATTAATATGATGTATAAATGTAATTACACACAGAACAATGTTTTAAAACAATTGTACTTTTCAAACCAACTCCAGTTTTTTTTTAGATTTCAGTAGTATGGGAACTCATGACACCACAGGGTTCTGGTGAAGGTTGAGAGGTGGGTGGATGTAAATAGGCTCTGACAGTGTAGCCGCTGCTCAGCGCTCTGCCCGCTCTCGACAGGGCCTAGTGTAGGGAGTGAGACAGCGGTCTCTATTCTCTCAGCTCCACATGGCTATCTTGGCAGCTGGGACACAGACAGTGAAAATGGCACAGCAGACAGCTCAATTACAGCCAGTCTATGGCACACCCATGAACTTTTACACTTCTCTGTTGTGACATAAAGCAGCTTTATTCTGTGACTTTCTTTTTTGACACTGACACTTGGATGCGAAGAATGTGCCTAATATTATGAAAAGTTGTTCTAGTGAGTTGGGATGTGTGAAATCTTTCTCCATTTCATTTTACAGGGGGAGCAAGGACAAGATATTTGTTGTTAAAATCAATCCATATATGCCTGATAAGCTCATTACTGCTGGGGTGAAGCACATGAAGTTCTGGCATAAAGCAGGTAAGGCTCTAAACATTTTGTTTTGCTCTCAAGGCATATGAAGTTCTTGAATTGTAATAGTTACTATGTTGCAAAATGTAATATTTAACATTTAACTGTATCTGCACAAGACATTTTTGAGCATGCTTTCTGTCCTATATTAGGTGGCGGACTGATTGGGAAGAAGGGGAGCATCGGAAAGACTGAAACCATGATGTGTGCAGTATATGGCTGGACAGAAGAGATGGTGTTCTCTGGTACGTGCAGTGGAGACATCTGCATCTGGAGGGACATGTTCCTAGTGAAGACAGTTAAAGCTCATGACGGTCCAGTCTTCAGCATGCACGCTCTAGAAAAGGTACTAGACAGAGTGTGTGAGAGGAACGACAGCATGAATGTTGATATTCCCTGCTGAAGCGGTAATCTCATAAAGCTTTATTGAAAACAATATACAGGAGCCTTCATGTTTTATTAGAGGAATAGCAGTGAATAATTTTGAATGCTTTCATTCTCCCTACACGTAGGGGTTTGTAACTGGTGGCAAAGATGGAATAGTGGCTCTGTGGGACGACACATTTGAGAGGTGCCTCAAGACATATGCTATCAAGAGATCTGTGCTTGCACCAGGGTCCAAAGGTGAGTCTGTGAGATTCGTATCAGCTTTTACTGCATAGCCGAGGAAATATTCCTCGTGATGAATTCTCATGATGAGTCTCCTCTGTTTAGGGTTATTACTGGAAGACAACCCATCTATTCGTGCCATATCTCTGGGACATGGACACATACTTGTAGGAACAAAGAATGGAGAGATTCTGGAGGTGGACAAAACCGGGCCTATCACTCTCTTAGTCCAGGTACAGAGCTACGAATAGCTGTCTTTCTCATTCTCTAACTAGCACATCTTATACATAGTGCTAATTATGCTTTCAGTAAATAAATCGAATCTTCAAATCGATGTACTGTAGTTATCTTTTTAATTATTTTAGTTGATTATTGTTAAAATGCCAAGAGTTTTGTTTCTTATTATATAACATCAATAACTATTGTTGATGGTTCCACCGGTCTTATCTGTAATTAATTTAAGAAATTTGTACAGCTTTAAGGACATCTAAATATACTCTGTTTTTAGTAATACTTATTAGATTAAGCCATAATATGAAGTTATTAATTCAATTCAATTTTATTTTATTTATATAGCGCTTTTAACAATGGTCATTGTCTCAAAGCAGCTTCATAAAAATGAAAGAAAATTTACAAAAAATAAATAAATAATTTTTTTAGAAAAGAAAATAATTGGAAGTGTGTATGTGTGAGAAAAATGTGTCTGGATAATAATGAGATCTGAATTGTATGAAATGTATGAATTAGCCAATCATAATGTAACAGCGAAAGGCATGAAATCATGCAGATACCTAACAGCAGCTTCAGGTACAGTAATGTTCATATCCATTAACAGAATGGATCTACAGTGCAATAAAGAAGTTCTACAGTTCTCAAACTGGTGAAATTGTGGATGGAAATACCTTTTTGATAAAAAAAAAAAAAACATCAACGGAGAATGGCCAGACTGGTTTGAACTGACGGAAAGATTTCAGTACCTCAGATAACCATCTGTACAAAAGCAGGACATACAACGAAGTGAAGGTGGATGCGTCCGAGGTTTCACTTCTGTCAGCCAAGAATAAAAAGGTCACAGGTTCACTAAAGAGGAACAGTTGAAGCCCAGATTTGGATCCATGGATGCAACCTGCGTTGAATCAACAGTCCAGACTGGTGGAGGTGGTGTAATGATGTGGTGATTTTTTCTTAGCACACCTTAGGCCAGGGGTGTCTAAACTACTTCGTTTTTAATTGGCCAAACAGATTCCAAAAATATACCAGAATATGGCCCGCACATGAACGCAAGATAGCAAGTGAGTGTAGAAAATTCAGACACGGTGGGAAAATGAATAGTTCTTCATGGAAGTCAAGGGGAACTATGTGTGTGTTTGATTTGTAATGAGAATGTCGCAGTGATGAAGGAGTACAATGTAAGAAGACACTACGAAACCAAACAACAGATCTACCTGTCCTATACTGGTGTGGAACGAGAACAGAAGGTTAAGCAGATGACAACTAACTTGCAAAGCTCAATAACAGTATTTGCCAAAAAAACTCAAGAAAATGCCACAATAGCCAGCTATGAGGTGGCTCAACTCATTGCCCAGCATGGGAAGGCTTTTTTAGATGGTGAATTCATAAAACAGTGCCTCACTAAAGTCAAAGGAATAATGTGCTCAAAAAAAAATCAAGAATGCGACAGAGTTATCCCATCAAGAAACACGGTTGTGCAGCGAATCGAAGACTTGTCAGCTAACATAAAACATCAACTGTCAGACAAAATATGTGCTTTTGATTTCAACTCCATTGCATGTGATGAGAGCACAGACGCCACCGATACTGCATAGTTATACATTTTTTCCGGGAAGTTGACAATAACATTTGCGTTACGGAGGAGCTGCTTGATCTCAGCAGTCTAAATACCACAACAACGGGTAAAGACATTTTTGAAGCTGTGTCAGATGCAATTTACAAGATAGGACTTAAATAGGACAAGTTGTATGGAGTTACAACGAATGGAGCTCCAGCTATGACAGGCAAGCGCAAAGGAATGGCCTCTATGGTGTGCGCCAAGGTGAGGCAGTTAACATGCAGTGGCTAAGTCGCAGCTCCGTGCTTCGGCAGTTTTATTCTCTGAGATCAGAGATCAACCAGTTTGTGAAAGAAAAGGACCGATCTCTTCACGAGCTGAGTGACCCTCTATGGTTGGCTGACCTGGCATTTTTAGTTGATCGCACTGAACTCAACACACTCAACAAAAACCTACAAGGTTGAGGCACAGTTGCGCACATTCAATATCGCGCATTTCCCCACACTGTCCGAAATCAGATCTGCGTTTCCAAAGGCGATCTCTCTGATAAAAAGGGGAAATATGTGTCTGTGATCACATCCCTACTGACCGAATTTTCTCAGCACTTCCAAGATTTTTCTACCATTGAGATCTACAGTATATCAAGATGTTCGCGCCTCCCTTTATGATACATGCAGAAGAAGTGGAAGAGAGTCTGCAATTAGAACTTATAGAAATGCAAAGTGATGATTCTCTGAAGAATCAACATCAGCTTCTCTCCTTACCTGACTTCTACCGGAGC
This sequence comes from Clarias pachynema, assembly GCA_030014365.1. Classification (NCBI taxonomy): domain Eukaryota; kingdom Metazoa; phylum Chordata; class Actinopteri; order Siluriformes; family Clariidae; genus Clarias; species Clarias pachynema. The sequence goes on along the minus strand of JAQMYL010000005.1, from coordinate 16,493,928 downwards.
TTGGAAGAAGCCTAGTTTCCTCTGATGAGACACCACACGAAAAGAATGATGAGTCTGTTCAACTCAACATATGTAACTCAACATACATATGTGAACAAAAATTTTCTCTGATGACGCTGAACAAAATCAGATTGAGAACCAAAATGGCCAACGACCATCTCTGTGACGTCCTTCGCATATCAACCACAAAACTGACTCCAGACCTGCCAGCAATCCTGCAGGCCAAAGCGCAACTGCATTGTTCCCACTGAGCGCAACCGTGTTCCCCTAAAATATATTACACGTTCCATGTGTTATTAAGCCCTATTACTTAATAAATGTAATCATTTTATGTTGATAGCATTTTTAAAAAATATTAGTTGATCTGTTAACAATCCAAACTTATTTGCATAACAAGCTTGAAATATAGTATATAATTTATTTTATATAAATCAGAGGCAGCTGTTTTGAGAGTAAACTGCTAACCTTTTTTGTTCTAAAGAAAATCCCATTCATGAAAAGCAGTGTTGTAGGCTGATTGATTAGTTTACTTAAATAAACCAGGTGAGGCAATATGTACTTCACCTGGAGTGAGTGGCACAGCTGTTTGTGTATTTTACTGCATATGGCCCTTGGTGAAAAAAGTTTGGACACCCCTGCTTTAGGCCATTAATGGCCATTATTGGTTGAATGCCATAGCCTATTTAAGTATCGTTGCATATACATACATGGTGGCTTAGAAGGCCCGGGTTTGTGTCCCAGCAAATGCCAACACCCAACCACTGGGGTAGCAGGGCATCGATAGTGCTTGACCCAATTCAGGATAAAAATATGGTTGCATCAGGAAGAGCATCCAGCTTAAAACCTTTACCATAGTTGAAAGGGGAAAGATCACATGATCCTTTTTGGTGACCCCCAATGGGATTACCCACAACAACAGCAACAGCAGTGTAACCACATTTATTTAGGAGTTTTACTCAGGAAAATAATCACAGTTCTCCAGCCAAGAGTGAACTGTTGTTGTTGTTGTTATTCATCAAACAAAATGCCTTTAAATGCTAGTTCAAGTAGATCGGCGCTGGATTCTGAGAAGAGCGTCACAGTTTTATTGCAGAGCTTTACAGTTTATTGTTATATGCTAGATCAGTTGTTCTCAACCTTATTCCTAGCGGACCATTGCCCTGCATATTTTAGTTTTTTCCCTGCTCTATCACACCCACTCCAATTAAGAAAAGGCTGTTATTTACAGTAGTTAATTAGTTAAATCAGGTGTGCTTGGAACAGAGAAAGCTCTAAAATGTGCATAGCAATGGTCCTCCAGGATGAAACACTGTGCTAGAAAATGCATCCCTTTGAAATCACTCTGTATCATCCAACTGTGATCGATATGTATGCTGTAGGTATTTTTGGTAACACATCAGTAACAGATGCAGTGAGAGCGTGCGTTACATAAGGGCATTAATTATGGTGTGTGTGCTAACAGAACTTAACTGTGTTGCCTGTTTTGAATGGCCAGGGTCATATGGAGGGAGAAGTGTGGGGTTTGGCCACCCACCCTCACCTGCCTCTGTGTGCCACTGTGAGTGATGACAAGACCCTGCGTATATGGGACCTTTCTCCCAGCCACTGCATGCTCGCTGTGCGCAAACTCAAGAAAGGTAGGCTGCGGCTTTCCTTTATGATAAAAGCTTCAGTGAGTGCTGCAATAGAGCTAAGGAGCGTGGAATCATGAGTACTTTACTAAGCATGATGTTTGAGTGTTAACAAAATTTTATTATACTGTATATACTTCAATGTTGAATTACTTAGGAATGTTTATGCAGAAAAAAAGGTTCCTGAATAGTCAGTGGCATAAATCTTTTGCTTTGCTATTAAAAAAATCAAGCAAGAAGGAACAGAGAAAAAACCAGAGCAGTTAAATGAAATTATTCTGAGATCATCTTCAAACTGTCATCTTGGTAGAATTAAATAAGGCTGACTTTATTTGTTGTTTCCCTAACAGCTAATCTGTTCTTTTCTCATTGTAGGAATGCTTTATTGTTACTGGCTCTCCAAAAGCCTTAAGCAATTGAGAAATCCATTATCGTTGTTATGAAGCCAGACCATGGTGATGTAGTATATAGTAACTATGTTTGTTTAACTGCAGGTGGCCGCTGCTGCAGTTTCTCTCCAGATGGCAAAGCCCTGGCAGTAGGGCTAAACGATGGCAGCTTCCTCATTGTTAATGCAGACACTCTGGAAGACCTGGTGTCATTCCACCATCGCAAGGACATCATCTCCGATATCCGCTTCTCTCCTGGTAAGACAGCACACTGGAGCCGGCATGAAAGCCAGACACCATCAAACAGAGCACTGAGTCTATTTTGAGTTGAGCCACAAAAATAGTGACTGTCAGGGTTTGAATTTGAAAATAGAGGCTTTGTCAGACTGCAAGACATTCAAAAGTAAAACAGTTCAAAATAAGACTCAGGTTTGAAAAAGGCTCAGGTTTGAAAAAAAGAAAAGTTTTCTGACTGTGTATATTGTAGAGGATGAGAAATTTGACAGTTAATTATATATGACATATTTAACAGAATAGTATTGGCCTTTCACATCCTGTGATAAGACATGAAGTAGTAAAAATTGACATGTTAATGAGAATGAACTTGAGTTGATAAATGGGTCCACCTGCCACAGGTGCAGGGAAATATTTGGCTGTAGCCTCAGGTGACACCTTTGTGGATATATACAACGTGATGAGCAGCAAGAGGGTGGGTGTGTGCAAAGGTTCCATGAACTACATCACTCACCTGGACTGGGACAAAAGAGGTAAGAAAATTATAAGAAACTATACGACAAAAATAAATAACATAGACACAAATGAAGAATAATACAGTATAGTCAAAGCAGGTGTTACTGAATATCATAAACAAAGCAAACATACTATTGTACCATTTATGCTATAATATTGTTTATCTTTTTTTAGTTCTCTTGCTTTTTATGAATCGAAATGACACTGTTGTAAGCTTTGTGTTGTGTAACTTAATAATAGCTGTGCCTTGTTTCATCAGGAAAGCTTTTGCAGGTCAACACTGCAACTAAGGAACAGCTATTTTTTGAGGCCCCTCGTGGGAAGAAGCAAACCATTCCTGCTATAGAGGTGAGGGATGCTGATATTTTGTTGTGGTTATTGTAACTTGTTCTTATCTTAGGTCTAAATGGAGTAAGGGCAAGAACATGGCCCACTTTTCAATTGTGCAGGTCTAAATTTGGAGACAAAGAATTGGGCTGCACTTAAGCAGGAACTTACCTTGCTGGCTGTGTGCTGTGTCCATGTCCAGGTGGAGAAGATTGAGTGGAGCACATGGACATGTGTGTTGGGGAGCTCCTGTGAGGGCATCTGGCCAGTGGTTAGCGACGTTACCGAGGTAACGACGGCATGTCTAAGCAGCGACAGACAGGTGCTGGCAACAGGCGATGACCTTGGATATATAAAGCTTTTCAGGTACCCTGTTAAGGTGAGGATGATTTTTGTTAAATAAAACACCTTGATTTAGCTTTAATTGTAATTGCCTTGATGATTACTCAACTGTGTTAAATGTTCTCTAATGTTAATCAGGGGAAATATGCGAAGTTCAAGCGATATGTGGCCCACAGCACCCATGTGACCAATGTACGCTGGACACATGATGATTCTCTGTTGGTGACGGTGGGTGGAGCTGACACGTCTCTGATGATTTGGAGCCACGATGCTGAGGGCTGCCGGGAAGTCCGGCAGTGTGATAGCGAGGAATCTGACATTGAGAGTGAGGATGATGGAGGTAAGAGAACATGCCGAATTACTGTACATACATACATACATACATACATACATGCATATAGTGCCTTGCGAAAGTATTTATACCCCTTGAACTTTTCTACATTTTGCCATGTTACAACCGCAAACATAACTGTATTTCATTGAGATTTTATGTAACAGCCCCAAGAAAGTGGTACATAATTGTAAGGAAAGTAATACATGGTTTTCAAACAGTTTTACAAATAATTATCTGAAAAGTGTGGCATGCATTTGTATTCAGCCCCCCTCAAAACTAAGAACCACCTTTCGCTGCAATAATACATGTTTAAAGCTTGGGATATTTTTTAAAACCTAACCCTGCTTTAAACTTCTCCACGACTTTATCCTTGACTTATCTGGTGTGTTCCTTGTGCTTCATGATTTTAGTTAGGGGTATCAGCACCTTCTGAATACAAATTGGAGGCTGAATACAAATGCACACCACACGTTTCAGATTTTTATCTATAAAAAATTTTGAAAACCATGTAAACCATGGATGTCCTGTAGTGTTTGGCACCAGTATCCACATTGGGATCCAATCTCTTGGGCTTTTTGCCCACATAGAGTCTCTATGGGGTTTAGGTCAGGCCATTTGGCCAATCAATCACAGCAATATCATGGTCAGCAAACCAATTAGTGGTAGTTTTGGCGCTGCGTACAGGCACTAAGGCCTGCTGGGAAAGGAAACCGGCATTTCCATGAAACTTTTCAGCAGACGGACGCATAAATTTCCTGGCACATGGCTGCATTAAATTTGAATTAATAAAACACAGTGGACCAACACTAGCAGATGACATGGTACCCCACTGACTATGGAAACTTCACATTGGACTTCAAGCAACTTACATTATGTACCTCTTCATACTTCATCCAGATTCTATGACCTTTGGTTAGGGTTGGTTATTTCAAAATGAAATGCAGTATTTACTTTCATCTATAAAGAGGATTTGGATGCAGTTTTTATCTCCTTAGGCCAGGTAAGATGCTTCTGACATTGTCTCTGGTTCGATTTCATGGAATGTTTCGTGGACATTAAGCGATGCGTACCTGTAGTTACTGCTGGAGTTACTACAATAGCAGTAACAGTTAAACCTTGGATTTCGAGCATAATTTGTTCCAGAAGCATGCTTTTATATCACACTAATTGTATATCAAAGTGAATTTCCCCATAAGAAATAATGGAAACTCAGATGATTTGTTCCACAACCCAAAAATATTCATATAAAGATAATTTATACAAAATATAAAGTAAAAACTAAACAAATTAACCTGTGGTGTTACATGAGAACAGACTCAGGACACACACACACACACACACACACACACACACACACATTAAAGGAATCACTCTTTTAAACAGATTAATTTCCCGCTCTGCTATAGCCTTTTTACTTTTTTTTCTCCTTTACGACGGTCATTGTGGCAGTACAGTTACTAAAGGACCGTCACTACACTTGGACACAAAATTTTTAAACAATGAGTGGTCAGAATGTTTTAGTAAACAGTCCACTGACTATACAAGTGACATATGCGCACTGAGACTGAGCATGGAAGCTTAACCACAATCCCACAGTGTGAGAGAGAGAAGCTAAAATTTATTTTAAAATTCTGCTCGTCTTGCAAAACGCTTTCAGAGCAAGTTATTCGCAATCCAAGGTTCCACTGTATAAGCGTCTTTTTCTTTTCTTCAGCATTCTCTAAAGATCTATTTAAACCAGTCACACAGGGCATTGTGTTGAGCAGAAAGTGTCTTCACTTCACTGATCGTGTGACAATTGGCTCATCATGACTTGTCTGCATATGCTCGAAAATCTAGCACCTACATGTCATGTTTTGCTCAAAGTGAAGATATTTAAAGATTCTTAAATAAGATTATTTATCAGTTTTCAAAATTAAATTTTGTTGTAGACAACCTCTGTGTCATAGAATAATAATTTGCCAAAATGGGTAAAAGTCTGAAAATGGTGTTTATCGCTTTAAGCATTTTATACAGAATGCTCCAAAGATAATCATATAACTAATTTACATTCTAAGCTCGTCATTTTACATTTCAAACCATTAAATTATTCTTTCAGTTAAGACGGTGGTCGGGAGTGCTGGATGTGCCTGAGGGTCATCTCATATTCTGCTCTCTGTCGTTTCGCTCCTTTCAGGGTACGATAGCGATGTGACTCGAGAGAATGAGATCAACTATGTAATCAAGGCCTTATCTACCAATATGAGACCCATGGCAGGTGTCAAGCCCCATTTGCAGCAAAAGGAGCCATCAGCAGATGAAAGGTATGTCAGCGAAAAAGAAGCACTTTTCAGTTGCAGTTACTAATGGAAACATCCTTATAAAACCCTACTGTCAAAACTTCAAATGTGTTTCATATAGTATTATATATAACTTGTCCAAGTCAACACTGTCTTAAATCAAGTTGTTGACTTTACTACATTTATTGCTCTATACCCTTCACCAGTCACTTTAACAGGAACACCTGTACCACTGCTTTTTATGCAATTACTGTATCTAGTCTGTCAGTCATGTGGCAGCACTGCAATGCCCAGACCAAGCAGTGTTTCCAGTCTTCTAGGTTTTTGTGCACAATATGCCTCAGACTCCAGTTCTTGACTGAAGGAGTAGAAACCAATGTGGTCGGTTAAAGTGCATCCTGCCCACCATAGTTGTAAAAAAATGAGTATTTGAGTTACTGTAGACTTCCGGTTTGCTTGAACCAGTCTGGCTCGGTTTTCCTCTAACCTTTCTCACCCACTCGCTCACTGATTTTTTTTTTCTCACACTAAACTCTAGATATTGTTGTGTATGAAAATCCTAGGAGAGCAGCAGTTTCTGAAATACTCATACCAACCCGTCTGGCACAGACAAATGTGCCACAGTCTAAGCCACTGAGATCCTATTTTTCCATTCTAATAGTTGATATGAAAGCTAACAGAAGGCGTGATATTTTTGCTTGGCAGTGCTGCCACATGGCTGGTACGAGGGTAGAGATATGTATAGAATTTTGACACATGTGCCCGTTTAAATGTTTTAGTCCCAAAAACTTTATTTCATTGATCTTTTTATTCTTGAACTTTCCACTAACAAAACAAATTAGTTAATTGTTAGTTGATTAGATGAAGTTGCTTGGATTAAATCCCAGGGAATCAGTTATCAGCCAATAACTATGGGAATGCAGTGTAATGTAATGACTCCAGTGTGTTCTGATTTCCATCTCTTCATCTTGTAACCCTTTTTTAAATTAATTAATTTTTTAATAAAGGATCTAAATGTAATTCTGAAGTATTTATATACTTTAGGTCCTGTGTACAAAATGACTGATATTTATGTTTAGTTGGTTTTAGTTATTTTAATTAATAATGTGCTATATCCTTTGGACACTTACATAATTAGCTCATGCAGAAAGTCCAGCACTGGTTTATGTAATGTTTATAAGAGAATATCAAACCAAATGTGAAGAAAAGTACTATACTGTATCAGGATTAGTATAACTGACATGAAGAAATCTTTCAGTCCTACAGTTATACATTACGAATTCAATAGACATTGATTTATCTAATTAAGTTGGCTTTCCCACATTCCTTAACATTGGAGTCTGCCGAATTATCCCACATTCTTCCTGGGTTCTTGGGCGCTCGACTTATATCACATGCTGCGAATTGGCTACACATTATCTATGAAATGGTACGATTTACATATGAGTCTCCTTCAAGACATGCTAAACATGTTGAACAGTTACACACTGTCTACAAATGTACATGTTATTGGACACTATGATGCATTATAAAGAAGTACATACCTGATAAACTGATAAACAAGCCTGAGATTCTGCACTCGTTATAGATCAAGTTTGTGAATGTGGGAAAGTCCCCTAAGAGATGACGTAACATAGGGTTTTACTTCACACTAGTCTCTACTTTGTTCTTTGAAGTTCATTAACCAGCAGCCCGGGTTTTTAAAAAAAAAAAAAAAAAAAAAAAAAAGAATCCTGTCTCTCAGATATAAATCTTGTCATTTTTGATAGCTGACTGATAACAGCTTGTATTTCTACATCAACCCATATCCCTCTTTTCCAAAATAAAAGTGCAGATTCTGTTTAGTAGTGAAAGTAGATGAAATGTCAGAGTATTGATTAGTTGTTTAATTGCTTTAATTGAAGGATGTTCTTGCCATTGAAAAAAACATGAGTTGTGTTTCATGGGGAGCACTGTGTCTTGAGTAATTTAGCATCCTGGTGTCTTTCTCTTCCTCTCATCCTCACTTCCGTGTGTGTCTCTACTTTGCACTCTTTCCTGTCACCGCATGAAGGCAGGGGGTAGTCAGGTAAGAAGAATTAAGTGCTGCTGTAAGAAAAAAAAATGTTTCAGTTGTGCTCTGTGATTAATATGAAAATTTATAAATGTATAGATATATTTTATTTTTACAATTTGCCTGCACTTTTTTTTTTTCCATCAAATTAAGTGCAGGCAGCTAACTTGGTTTAGATAATTTCAAGAGATTAGTTCTGCAGTTAAATATGTAGATGACACTAAATTGTTCAGTGTTGGCTGTCCGTCTTCTGGACTATATTTCACTTCTGATTCAGTCTAAGTAAGACTTTTGTGTGCTTCGGCCCTAATCACAGACTGTACTTTGCTTCACATGCTGCATAAGTATAAATAAATCATTTCAGGATATGTTTTGCCTTTTGCTTTGCCAGCTCTTAGCTGTTGTCTTTCAGACCACATGCTGTTGGCTTTACATAATCACTGTCGTCACTAAGAAAATTACATTACATTTGTAGGTGCTTGGGCCCTGTGTTGTGTATGTTGTGTTCTCAGTGTCCCAATGATTCGTCTTTTAAATCTAGTGTTTATGCCTGAGGGCTGAATAAGAGGCAGTGGTTTCTAACCTATTCCTTTTCTCCATCAATGCTTCCATGAAGAGGCTCAAGGTAAGTCTAGATCATCTCACTCTGAACGAGTCACATGATCATTCTTAATTCTTATGATATTTGAAATTAGACATCCTAACATGATAATGTGACATGTGTAAGCTTAATGAGGATATGCCAGATATTGTCGCCTGGTACATCCATGTTCTGAAAGGTTAGAATTGCCATCTGCTAGTCCTACATTTAATTATTTGTGTTTGTGCTTGATTTGGGCTCAGACCCCCAGTAAGCAGGGCTTTACCAGTACCAGAGAAACTCCAAACCAACAATGTGGGCAAGAAGAAAAGGCCCATTGAGGTAAATAACATGTAAAGCAACATATCTTGCAGAATATAAACAGAATATAAATGTGTAGAGGGTGGCTGGAGTGTCTGAAGAAATAAACAGAAATCAAATAACAGTCTTAATCACAGAATTATTCCATTAGAAATGAATATTAGTTAAGGTCTTGTGGTTATATTGTAGCTCTCTTTTTTCAAAAAGTCTTCCATTAATAATATTCAAAAGATTTGCAGACATGATTATACTGTATAGCCTGTTTGATGCGTGAGATGTGGTTCCCAGATACACAGCCTGGAAGAAGAGGCATTAGTCTCACTCATCTTGTTAACCTTCACTAATTCAATTGCACTACGGTTATTCTCCGCCTGTCCTCTCCCATCCTGCAAGTGGACTCTTTTAACCTCTCTGGCATTTCCATGGAGACGACCTCTGACTCTAACCCGTATTTGACTCTTAACGCAGGACCTGGTGCTAGAACTGGTGTTTGGTTACCGGGGCAACGACTGCCGGAACAACGTGCATTACCTAAACGAGGGGGCGGATATCATCTACCACACGGCTTCAGTTGGAATTGTCCTTAACTTAACAACGGGTATGTTTTTTACAAGAGGTCAAAGCGAGTAAAAACAAGTTAAGGGATCTGAAAATGGTATTTTTGGGTGCAATGTAGGATGTGCTGTGTGTGTGTTTCCTTTAGCATGCCAGAGTTTCTATATGGAACACAGTGATGACATTTTGTGCCTCACCATTAATCAACACCCCAAGTTCCCCAACGTTGTGGCAACTGGCCAAGTAGGTATGTTTGTGAGACTGTCCTTTATTTTCCAGGATAACAGGATAACATCACTGACATTACTCTGTAACGTTCACATATCAATGACACATGAGTCTCTCTGCCTTGTTTTGCTGATTCAAGAATGGTTTTAAATTGAATTTTTAAGACAGTCTGATTGTTTTAGATGTTATTGGACGATTCTGTGTTTCTAACTATAATAACATATTACTTGGTAAAATAAGAGAACATTCCTTTTGTGTCTGCCTGTAAGGTTTATATCTGGTTGGCTTATTACATATGTTTTTAACCTCTTTGAAATTTTTGCAGGTGATGCTGGTGATATGTCCGGTAAGGAATTTTATTCACTGTTTGTAAAGCTCCAGTTAGGCAGTGCTGCAGTTGTTATGTTCGTTTGGCCCTGTGGCACTGTCACCATGCACCATCACCATGCTGTCTGTTAATAAATCCATAGCCAGTATCAATTTTGCAGTTTAAAGCTACTTTAAGGGTGATAATGAAATATCATTCCCTGTGTAGCACTGTTTGACTATAAACTTAATTTTTTGGTGTTGTGAGGCATGATAAGTCAGATTATTTACCTGTTGCAGAAGTGGATTGGTCCTAATTTCCTCCAGTCCTCTGCCCTCTACTGACTGCCTTTACATATTTTTTTATTGTATATTGATTGAAACTTTTAAGGGTTAGATATACATAATCATTATCAATGTATCATATGTCAAGCCTCAGTATTATAACGTTATATCTGGCAAGTAAAAGTAAGTGAAAGTTAAAGTAAATTGAAAGTAAGTTTATCATGTCAACTTAGTTGCATCTTTACTATTCTCCTGGGGTTGTTATAATTGTTATGTTTTATTCATTAAAAAAAAAAAAAGTTTCATTTCTAAGCAGGGATGAACTTTTTGCAATCACCATTCAGGAGGAATACACAACACAGGCAGCCAGAGCCAATCAATATCCATGTTTTATTTACACTGACATGTAAGAGAGCATGTCCAAGCAGAGAGAGCTGAAGGAGAAAGACATTTTTACCTTCACATGTTTAATGTGGGTTTAATTATAAGAAAGTGTATATGGACAGAAAACTAATGTTTAGAACTACAAAAATGAATGTAATATGAGTAAAATATGTGTTGCATATTGCATGTTGCGTATACTCTATTATAATAGGACTTGATAGTTAAGTAAAATATGTTGTTTAGAAATGACATAGTACAAATAGGACAGTGTTGTTAGAATAAGTACAAGTAGTGCAAGTAGTACAATATCTTCCAGGTAATAGATCGCATCTAGTGCAATCTAGTTGTTTTAAAAATTATATAGACTGAAGTCCTAAACCAAAATTTTTACTCGCCCTTTAGCCACATCTCCTTCCATCCATGTGTGGGATGCCATGAACAAGCAGACGCTGTCTGTTTTGCGCAGCTATCACTCGCGGGGCATCTGCTCAGTCAGCTTCAGTGCCACTGGCAAGCTGCTCCTCTCTGTCGGCCTGGACCCTGAGCACACCATCACCATCTGGAAGTGGCAAGAAGGTGTATAGCATGTCTATGCTGATTGTATCTGTTCCGCTTCATTCTCTTAGTCTTCACACTACAGTACAATCATTCATACTTTTATTCGTCCTAAGGTGCCAAGGTTGCCAGTCGCTCTGGCCACACACAGCGGATCTTTGTGGCTGAGTTTCGGCCAGACTCCGACACTCAGTTCGTGTCCGTGGGCATAAAGCATGTGCGCTTCTGGACACTCGCAGGCCGAGCTCTACTCAGCAAGAAAGGAGTGCTCGGCTCTATCGAAGACGCCCGCATGCAGACCATGCTCTCTGTGGCATTCGGAGCTGTAAGTATATTTCTTCATACGTACACACGGGCATTACTGTCTGAAGCGCTGTGAAGAAGAAGCTTGTGAAAGAGACACAAACTGACATTATGGTGATAAAGACTGTTTTTCTGTATTACTATGCTAATGAAGTGTCGCTGAGTTGATGAACTAGAATAAATAAACTAGAAATTTGTTATTTTACCGAAGATGGACTAGACTAGAATTTTGTGTAGAAAATGTCACTATGCACTGATTAATTAACAATGAAAAAATGTTGTGTACGTGGCTGAAATCGCTGGGAAATTAACCGTAATGAAAAGTGCCTTGGTTGTTACTGTTCTCTCTGCTTAGAGGTCACTAGATTAGTGCAGATTTGTTTTCTTTTCAGAATAACTTGACATTTACAGGTACCATTAGTGGAGATGTGTGTGTATGGAAGGAACACATTCTAGTACGAATTGTTGCCAAGGCACACACTGGTCCTGTCTTCACCATGTACACAACGCTCCGAGATGGCCTCATCGTCACAGGCGGCAAGGAGCGGCCGTGAGTCACCTTCCTTCTTTTTCACTTCACGCCTAAAAGCTTTTTACAGCATTTGGGTGCTCATAAAGAGCCAGAGTGTTAAAATTGTGGCTTCCAGACTGTATTATTATTATTATTTCTTATGTTAGATTTGTACTTTTTGAGATTTAAAAAAAATAAAATGCTTTCATGGACAAGATTGCATCTACTGTAGCAGAACAGCCCTAAAATATGCCTGGTTATGAAACCTTTGTAATAAAGTCATTTATTGGATAGCAAGACAGCCCTGTGTGTGTGTGTGTGTGTGTGTGTGTGTGTGCCACCTACAGGTCTAAAGAAGGTGGTGCACTGAAACTGTGGGATCAGGAGCTGAAGCGCTGCAGGGCTTTTAGGTTGGAGACTGGTCAGATCATCGACTGTGTGCGCTCCGTCTGCAGAGGGAAGGTACTACAGAGCATGAAGTGCGCTACAGAAGTGTTGTTTGCAGGAAAAAAAATTTTTTTTCATCAGCTTTTTTTCTCTTGCAATGCATTAGAGTAAATTACATCACTGCCAACCCAAGAAATGAAATAGGTACCAAACCTATTTGTTTTGTAGTTTATATAGTATCAGCCAATATAAATCCATTACTATAATTTTACTAGTAACAAAGCTTGTGTTGACAATTTGTGTAGCAACTGCCTCAGTTATGATTGGAGTAGAGTTCTGTGTTCAGTCAGAGAGATCTGTGTCTGCAATTTCATAGCAAGTGTCAGTAGAAGTGTGGCATGTTATATCCAGCTCTGTTGCATTGCTGTTAGAGAGTTCTGTCTTGGTAGTTGTTTCACAGGCCTCGAGTATGATACGAGTGTTGGTGTTTTTGAACAAGTACCTAAATATTCATTCTCAATGCGTTATATTGCATAGTTTGAATGAAGATAGACAGATGGATACTTTATTGATCCCAAAGGAAATTCCATCCTGTATATACAGCAGATATAGAGACAGCAACACGCTGACAGGTTTTTACAATAGAAGTGATTGCACGCTGTATATCTTATACACAGTAGTCAGACGCACATAGTCAGTAGACACAGGGTAACGTGAGAACTGACCAAAAGATACTAGTGCGGTGCTAAAAACAGATACAAAATGTATAAAAAGAATACAATTAAAGCTTATAAGTCCCAAGTAATAATAATAATAATAATAATAATAATAATAATAGGCATACAATCATAATACTTGTAAGTAAAATTAAGTAAAATGTAGTGCTGTCTTGATGTACAATTGTATTCATGACAATGTGACAACAGTGCGCAAATAGTAGCAATTGTTCAACAGCGTGAAGGTCTATCTATCTATCTATCTATCTATCTATCTATCTATCTGTCTGTCTGTCTGTCTGTCTTCATTCAAACTATGCAACTGCCCGAGTCTAAATGGGAGTCTACAAGGGTATAATATGTAACACTGAGAGTAGTGAACAGACCATGAAGCTAACAGAAGACTTTCAAGCCTAGAACTCCCAGTCCACATGCACATGCACCTATAGAGAAAAGCCGAATGGGGCTAAGGACAAAGGATTTCCATTCCAAAATGTTTCATGATTTTCTGATTTTCTGCATTTATCTTCCTTAATAATTTGTCACTCTGTTGTCTTGTTTAGGGGAAGATCCTTGTGGGCACACGGAACGCAGAGATCATTGAGGTAGGGGAGAAGAATGCAGCGTGTAACATTCTGGTGAATGGCCACATGGACGGCCCTATCTGGGGACTAGGAGCTCACCCTACGCGAGACGTCTTTCTGTCTGCCGCAGAGGACGGCACAGTACGCCTCTGGGACATTCCTGAGAGGGTAACAGCTTTAGAAAGTCACATTTGCACACTCACTCACTCACACATGTCATCAATACAGCGCTAACTGTGCTAAACTTCTCTTCTGTCCAAAAAAAAACAAAACAGAAGATGCTGAATAAGGTGAACCTTGGCCATCCTGCACGCACTGTCAGCTATAGTCCTGAGGGTGACATGGTAGCGATCGGCATGAAGAACGGAGAGTTCATCATTCTTCTTGTAACATCGCTGAAAATCTGGGGCAAAAAGAGAGATCGTCGCACTGCCATCCAGGATATCAGGTTAGACTTGAGCTGCTTTAAGACAGTAGTAAACTTGAAGACACACTGGCCAATATTTAAACTGTTCTTTCTGTTGTAAATGATGTGAATTATCTACATGAGACAACGGTGAAACAGGTTTGAACAGCTTTAATTCCTTCCATCATCCATGTTCAAAACATGTACAAATCATATTGTGGTGGGAAGAACACGTGATGATCCAGATTTCCATACCCAGTGTTTATGGGGCTTAGTGGTCAGCACTGTCTCACACCTCCGGGATTGAGGGGTCAAATTTGGCCAATCTGTGTGCATGTGATGGGTTACCTTTCGGGAACTCTGACTGTAGGCAGACTGGCCTACAGTAGGCAGACAAATTGCCCGTAGTATGGAACTGGGTGTGTGAGTGTGTGTGTGCTTGTGCACTAAGTTCCTTGGTATAGGCTCCAGGCTCACTGCATGAATGGCTGGATGGATAATTGCTATAAGGTACTTTTTTGTGCTTTTGTACTTTGTAAACTAAATTGCATCCCATGTCCCTCCACAGGTTCAGTCCAGATTCACGCTACCTTGCTGTTGGATCAAGTGAGAATGCTGTAGATTTCTACGACCTGACCTTGGGACCTCAGCTGATCCGCATTAACTGCTGCAGAGACATCCTGAGCTTTGTCATTCAGATGGACTTTTCTGCTGATAGCTGTTATATACAGGTACTCCCGTATGCGTGTGTGTTAAATCTTCTTGGAAAATACGATATGATATCTGCAGTCTTGCTTCAACATTGTGATTTATTATATTCCCTACCCGCATTCTTAGATATCTCATTTGGCTTCCTTTTATAATTCATTATGCTGCAGAGGAACAGCACTTCCTTACAGTATATTCGTTTTCCCGTGTTGCTCCCTGTAGTTGTCCACTGGTGCATATAAACGGCTGGTTTATGAAGTGCCTTCCGGAAAGCAGGTCACAGAGCAGGCAGTCATAGACAGAATCACCTGGGCCACCTGGACAAGGTAACTCACTGCACACTGTCTCGGTGCTCTCATTTCAGTTAACAAACAACTGCTGCTTCAGGTACATTTAGAACATGACTGTGGACTTATTCAGGCTTCCTGCAGAGTGTTCTAGTATTCACACAGCATCCCCGACACTCGCAGTGTTGATCAAAGAGCAGAGTTGCACACCGCTTGAACAATCCAGACGCAGAATTACATCATGTCTCTTCCCTGTCTGCTACAGTATAATCCCTTTGGAAAGCCTGGTCTGGAATTATTTTAATCTTGCATGTCAAGTCAGTTGAGACTTTTGTAATATTTCAGACAAATTCACCCACAGGTGTGATGATTGTCCACATAATGATTGTAAGGATTTTCCTACAGTAACATTTGCCACTGTTTGTATTTTCCTGTCTGTGTGCAGTGTTCTGGGGGATGAGGTGGTGGGAATCTGGTCACGCAACACAGATAAAGCTGATGTAACATGCGCTTGTGTTTCCCATTCCGGCCTCAACGTGGTCACAGGTGATGACTTTGGGATGGTCAAGCTGTTTGACTTTCCATGTCCAGAGAAATTTGTAAGTTTACTCTTTGGAAAGACAAAAAAAACAAACAAACAAAAAAAAATATGTATGTATATATAAACAGTTTGACATCAGAACCAGCCAATGGCATCACTTCTTTCTGTCAAATAATCAGTAAGGCAAAAATACTTCCCATGCTACACAGTGCCTTCCATTAGTGGTTTAAATGTGTTCAATGGTCAAGAAAAACAGTTTACATACTGTCACTGCCATTGCAGTCACTCCATGAGTAATAAATAACAGGTGACCGTTGCTTAATGTCTACGTTCTGTGAAATACCTCATTATGCGATTTGGATATTGATTGGAAACCTGTTATATACTTATTAAAACCATGTAGGATGCTGTAGTGCAAGAACTGTGGTGAAGACACTGTGGTAAATACACTCGCTATTATATATTATACGGTGTATACTTGTACTATGACGGGAGCTTCAAAACTGTAAGAGGAAGTGTCTGAATATGTTGTAAATGAACATTTTTGTATTGCTAATAATGATCATAATCAACAATCTTATAATTAAGATGTGTGTAACAAAACAAAACTATTTTTTCTTTGATCAAATTTGTTGCCACTAATTTCACAATCAAAACATGAGTTTGCTACATTTGTTTCTAAAACTTAATCAACATATTCTTGATACTAACTTGCATACTTCAATAACAAAATCAAAACTGGTATCAAAATCAAAAATGTGTTAGAGCTTTTTGCAAAATCATACAAAATTCACTTTGATAAAAACAAAATATTTTGGCATTTGTGCTTTTTAACACTATTTTTATTTTGGCCTTTGTGCTTTTTGTGACTCGTAATTCTTGCTTTATTTAAAAAAATAATTATCTCATTTTTCTATCAATTTGTTCATTCATACATAAAAAATGTCAAAATCTGGGGCTGGAGCTGTTTGAGTAACCAAATTCAATGGCAGTGCTTGTTCGATTTTCTTGTAAAATGATTGTCATGCTACACCACTACTGATCAGTGAATTCATTCAAATTGTTCTCAACGTTAGTCCAGAAAAATAGTGGACTGAATGTAGTGGTTAGGAATGTGATGTAAATTAATGAAGCAACAAGTAGCCTAGATAAAATGTAGAAGTAACCCACAAGAATAGAGAAATATTAAAATTCAGTACTTCCCTGGTGTTTAATGTTATAATCCACACATGACCTTTGTTTAGTTTAGTCTAACTGCCAAGTACCTCCTGATTGTCTTATCACTTGTGCAGGGTATTTCAGATGTTCAGACTTCTATCACACTCCGCATGATTATTCTACACACAATACACATTTCTGGACGTGTGAAAAGGACAATTGTTAACAGAACTCTGTTTGTCCTCAGGCCAAACATAAGCGCTTTCTAGGCCACTCAGCCCATGTGACCAACATCCGCTTTACCAGCGGGGACCGGTTTGTCATCAGCGCTGGAGGGGACGATAGAAGGTACTTTGAGTCATCGATATGTGTTTCTTGTGGTTGTGATTCCTCTCGTAGTTGCAATTCCTGTTGGCTGCAGACATTTCACTTCTGCCTGTTTGGCCAGGAGGTCAGAGTCTCGTGATGATCAAGAAGCAAACAGACACCCTTTGTTGTAGACTGAGGTCAGATTAGAAATGAATATCAAAATCAGAATCTCTTCAAAAGCCAGTATGATTTACATACAGAAATGTGTCTTGGTCTTAGAACAACACTAACCCTTTAAAAAAAAAACTTCAATCTTAAATCTTTCAGTGTGTTTTGGTTATGTTTAAACACCTGACACACCTGCTGATGTTATAGGAACATGTGGAGATGTATTGGTTTGTAAGGATTGCATTTCTAACATGTCCTGTTATTTGTTTCTTATACAGTTTGTTTGTATGGAGGTGTGTCCATGCGCCTCACTGACACACTCAGTGCCGCTGTAATGCCCAGAGAAAAGTGCCGAGGAGTGAGTGAGCACCAGGATGGTTGCTCTTGATGGGTGTTTTGTATCCAGGTGCATGTATCTGAACAAGCCTCCAAGTCTCACTTTACACCTGCCTGAACCACGCTGTGTCGTCTTCTCAGTCTGACTGATGAAATTCTCTAATCTCATTGTCTGAAATATACTGTATGTATCCCCTTCCCTTTGTTTCCTCATGGCCCAAGATTGAAGATTGAATGTTTTGATTTTGTTTTATTTTATTTGTGCTATGTCTGTCATTGTTCCTTAACGTGTAAAAGTTTCTTCCAATCAAATGACTTAAATGTGTAGCAAGCAAAGCAGGATTAGCCTTAAAGCAGTCTTTTTAAGACATGTCGGACAACTTGGTTTAAAAGTCTCGTTTTTACTAAACGATCACACTCACTTGTTTTTATGTGCTTTTCATGTCTTGACGTGTGCGTTCTTTAGTCCGAAATCTTTTCATTAACAATCAGAACTCTCGTGGCCTTCTCCCTGAACGTAACAGCTGTTATATTCTTGGATGTCACCATGCCAAAGCATACTATGCACTGTATACTTGACCTGCTCACTGTGGTTCTCCAGTGGTCTTTACTGTCATCCCTTAATGTTATTTATGTTATTCACTCATCAGACCTCAGATCCTCCCTGCACATGTAGGTGGCATTCCAAACTGTAGCATCTTTAGCTTGAGCAGTAACCATGATTTTTGTGTGCAAACGTGTGTGTGTGTGTGTGTGAGCGTGTAGGTAAGAATCGTAGGTTTTGTATCTTGTGTCTGAGTACAAACTTTGAAAGAAAGTTTCTTATCCAGTCTATTAAAAAAATAGTAAATGAGAAGGGAGTGTGTGTGTGGATGCTGTGTTGCATCATATAAAATCATTCATTGTGCTGCTAAAGCCTTTTAAGGTCATATATATATATATATATCATGTTTAGGAAAAAAGATATTGTTTCTTCCATGAACAGAGTGAATGTCACTGAACTGGAATGTTCCAACTCAAGAAAAACATAAAAGTAAATGAGATCACTCACTCTCACTCACTCATCTTCTATACCGCTTTATCCTGTATTCAGGGTCACAGAGACCTGGAGCCTATCCCAGGAGACTTAGGGCACGAGGCAGGGTACACCCTGGACAGGGTGCCAATCCATCGAAGGGCACAGACATACACATACAGTACACACACTCACACACCCGTTTACACACTACGGGCAATTTGGGAACGCCAGTTAGCCTAATCTGCATATCTTTGGACTGTGGGAGGAAACCGGAGTACCCGGAGGAAATCCACCAAGCACGGGGAGAACATGCAAACTCCATTCACACAGAGACGGGAATCGAGCCTGGCTGGGAATCGAACCCGGACCCTGGAGGTGCAAGTTGACAGTGCTTAAATGGAGATTATATCATGCAAAATGTTTTCTATTTCATTTGTTGTCATATTGATAAATAGTGCAAGATGTGTTCAGTGCATATTTTGATTTTCTGATATTCATGTAAATATCAATTGTAAAGGCATTATTTTGTATATTTTTGTGAAATGTTTTATTAAAAGGTCAAATTTGATTAAAAAAATGAGTGTATAACGAATGCGATTGGTTATTTTGATATATGGTATTACACTGCCTGGCCAGAAACAAAAATCACTAGATATCACAAATATACAATATTTTAGTTTTGATTATAGCACACAACACGGTGGCCATTGTCTGTGTGCAAATTATTCCTTATCCGGCCAGGACAACTCTATCACAATTTGTGTTCTGTGCCTGTCATCAGAGAGGAAAAAAAAAAGCATGGGTCAATTCAGAACGTTCAGGGAGTCAGCTGACTTCATTTTACTGCTGTATTAACATTAATTAACAGAACTTCATCAAGCCTTTAAGTGATCTCCGATCGAGGTCATTATCCATTTGAATTTTTCTTTGCTTGATTCAGATCAATCGTTTGATCCTTCTAAAACTGCAACTTTTATTTGGTCAGGCAGTGTATAAACAACATTGTAAGGGAAATTAGATAACACTAATCAACTGTCCAGGAATACCTGGAAGGATTAATCTCTCTAACAGTGAAACAAAGCACAGAGGTGTTAACAGAGTTACAGTGACTGTGATCTAATCAGAAAGAAATATAATAGAAAATAGCTCAACACGACTTCAGGATGTTCTGTAGAAGCCAAACGTTTTGCTAATAACTGTAATTTAATCAGGAATATATTAAAAGATCATAAAAAAACTATCTGCATTTTGATCTCAGCCTACTGTGACATCAAACAGGTGATGTCTGGATCTGAGACATTACATGACTGCTCAAAAACCTACTGATGTCTTACTGACAAATTATGTATATACAGCTCGAATGTGGGGATTAACGCTGAGGGTGAAGCGGAAATGATTGACTCAGAATAACAGTCAAAGAGATATGTATTTCGACATGTATTTTCAACTGACTGATGCTTCAAAACTGCATGCAGATTGTATGATTGGGTGTGTACTTGTCATCCAGGATGTCCCATCACCCTGTGCCTCAAGGTCCCTAAGATAGACTATTAAAGTTTGAATAAACTGGACAGGCAGTTGTTAACATCAGTTACACTACAGTTACAGTACACTGACTAGTATTTAAGTGCACACATACACAGAGCTTGGAGTACATACTAACAGCTAACTGTAAACGACAATGAATAAACTATGAATTTCATTCTTTCGCTGTACCGCTTATCCTGGACTTACACATTTGGAAACATAAATTAGTACAGATGTTTTTGGACCGTGGAAGGGAACCGGAGTACCCAAAGGAGAAGAACATGCAAACTCCAAATACACAGGCTCAAAGACGGGAATCGAACCCTCGGCCCTGGAGGTACGAGGCCACAATGCTAACCATAACACCACCGTGTCACCACAATGAATGAACTTCATTTCGAAATGTAGTGTAAATGTAAAACAATTTCAAAAACTGCATCAAGTAATATATTTATTTTATTATTATATCCTATTTACAATCTGTATGTACAACCTGCATGCAAAGATATTTCCGTGAGCTCTAAAACAGTGTCCAGGCATGTTAAATGACTACAGTCTCAAATCATACTGTAATAGAGCAACTTTTCACACTGGTTTGGTTCTATTGATGTTTGCGTGTGCATGAACAAAAACAAAAAACCTTTATAATGTGACTTGATTTCAGAATACAATGAAAGCATATTTCTTGTTCTCAATCTGGACTCCACGTGTGCTATAAAAACCTGATTTAGCTCCTCTAACTTCCTCTAGCACAAGATCAAGACCAAAAAAATGGGGAACTGGGACTGAAAGCCACTGCTGTAAATGTCTATGTTGCACAAACATGTTTCAGACTTTGACAGAGAAAGAGCTGCCACAGGAGCAGCCATGTTCTGCCTGCGGGTTCCTGAGCACCTGGAAGGAGGAGCGGATGAGCTCCTGACTGAAGTCGATCGTTGCTCCTTTTACAAACTCCATACTGTCGTCGTCTACAATCACGGCCACACCGTTCTGTTCAAAAACCCTGCGGGAGTGCGGAAACACAGGCTCAGACACAGAGAAAGGCTGAATTCAAGCTTTACCTGTTCGATTGATTACTGAAATATCTATCGACTGACTGTTGTGCAATACAAGAACAGTGATCTAAGCATGTTCCCTACAGCAGGTCAAAATCCAGTTTACAATACTGAAACATGTTTAATTAGACACGTAAACACTCTGCAAAAATATGCACTTTATGCATAACAAGGGAATTGTCACTAATTGATAAAATATCCTATTTAAACTATAAAACAGTGCATGTGTGATTCCAGCAAACCTCTGAAGGAAAAATCTGATTAATGCAGTTTAACTCTGTAAATAAATAACATCAGCGCTCCAGTCAAAGGTATTGAGTCCTAGAGTTTTAAGCAAACACATTTCCTGTTTATGCATCAGCAGTGAGAATTAAGCGGCAATTATAGCTTTTATTATGGAGCAGACCTGACACATGCAACAGGCAAGAACAAGATTGTCAGAGTGTATGAAGTATTCCTTTAAACGCTGCTTTTTGTATCAAAACCCTTGTCAAGCACATATTCTCAACAAAAACTGTTGAGTTTCTGCATGAATCTGTTACCTGTCATCATCATTTTTGACCATGTCCACAGAAAACTTGTACTGGAACCCAGAGCAGCCTCCGCCTTCCACCTGTATCCTCAGATATTCTCCCTTCTGCATGATTTCATTCAGCCTCTGTGCACAAAACATGTTTTATAGTAAAGATTCTACTAGGCCTTTTAACATACAGTCGCATACATGAGTAAGTGGACAGTGACACTTTTTGAATTTGGCCACTGTACACCAACACAATAGATAAGAAATGAAGCAATTAAGATGTGCTTGAGGTGTAGAGTTTCTCATTCCATGAGTGGTAATAAAAGACAGAACCAGCACTGGGACATTTCACTACTAATAGCCTTTAAATGACACTAACTGTAAGTTGCATGTGTGAAAGGAGACCAAAAAAACAAAAAAAAACAAAAAAAGACACCAGAAGACATATCCTGCGGTCGTGGCAAAGATGTTACTCTGTTTCAGAAGGGTTGAATTATTGCCCTGCATTAAACAAAGAAAACAACTAAGGAGATTACTGAAAAATACTAAAATGTAGTTAAGAAAAACGCATTATTAAAATCTGAGAGCATACTGGTGAGCCACCATCTTTGAGAAAGAAATGTGGTTTATGAATGACTGTGACCGGAGATGTCCTGTATCCAGACAAAGATCCATTCAAATAGCTTGTGTCTGCTGAAACCATTTGGTTTAAATTGAAAATGCAAATGTGTGTCCTATCGTGTCTGTCTGTCTCCGGGTCTCTCTGTGACTTACATGTTAATAACTGGTTCTTTTGATGTACAGGACGTACGTGATACCGGGCACCTGGCCTAAAAGATTAAATATGTTCTCTTTGCTGATGATAAACAGAGATCTTCAGAGATCATGCGTGTGTTTTTTTTTATCTCAACTGGTTGTTCAGGCTCAGCCGGTAAGCGTATCGAGGCACAGTGGACACAACAAGCAATAATTCTTTTTCTTTTAATTAATCTTAAAACGTAACAATTCAGGCTCTCTCTTCTTTTTAAACCTAACACCTAGTGTCTACTGTACAATCCTGTTGGGTTATGTGTGTTATGACCTGGGGTAGGTTCAGTCGGTCAGGTCAGCAACGTTATGTGCACAAAAACGAATGAGGTCAGCTGATGACCTGAATGTACTGATGGAGTGAGTTTTTCCATCAAAAAATTTTCTTCCCTGATGGCACATTCCAAGATGCAAGAATTCATCAGGCTCAAACTGTGAAACAGTGCTTCAGGGAGGATGAGACATCATCATAGGGCTGAGCGATATGGCAAAAAAGTAATTTCGATAATTTTTGGCCCATATTGAACGATAACGATATATTTCGATATAAGCTGTTAATGCTGCCAGCTTTAAAAGACTATCCCAACAATGACTGAAGCCACAAAAATTAAAGGGTTCATTAAATTACATTTTAAAGTATAGTTTATTAACAAAAA
>JAQMYL010000005.1:16459272-16470512 GCA_030014365.1 Clarias pachynema | reverse complement strand
TCTAGAGCTTTTCATCGTTTTTAAAATCAAATAAATCGCGATTCGATATGATATCGTTTATCGGCCCAGCCCTACATCATCACACAGAGTCCAGACCTAAACCACACTGAGAATCTTTGAAATGTGCAGGAGAAGGCTTTACTCAATGGCCCGACTCTCCCATCATCAATACAAGATCTCGAACAGAGATTAATGCGACTCTGGACTAAATGTGACATTGCAGAAGCCTGTTGATACTATTCCATGGCGAATGTGTGCAGTAATCAAAGCAAAAGGTAGTCCAATGTAACATTTGTATGTAACTTTATTTTTTTTTTTGCCTGGTCTTTGTATATTATAATGGGGTGTGAGGACTTACAAACCTTGACACATGCATCACTAAGATGTACTTTATGGTCAGCGGGACTGGAGAAGAGCTGCTGTCCCTGCGATGAGCTGCTGCTATAACACAGTGTGGAGGAGACAAGGGGGGACTCATGACATGTCTGCAAAGATCTCAGTCTTGCTGAAGACACACTGTAAGACAAAACCAGGAGCTGTCAGTCAACAGTGCAATAATCTGATGAGCGTCCTTATGAATGGTTGAGCCTTGGGGAGTCTGGGAGAATGTTTTGTTATTTAAGTTTGTTAACTTACATTAAATGTTATTTTTTTTTAAAAACAAATAAACGCGCACACACACACAGTTCTGTGTGAAAAATGCCTCACATGTCAAACAAAAATAAACTCGGGCAAAGCACAGTATTATTAATATTTTATAGATTTTTTTTTTAACGCAATACAGAAAATGAGTGAAATGTCAAAAAAGCTACTTTTGAAGTTTATCCAACATGGAAGTGAACAATTTTGCATGTATGTGCCCCCAAAAATGACCATACCATCCCGCTTCAAACAATATTGATTTTAAATGAAAATTATTCATATTTCTTTGAGTATTGATACTAAAATTGGTGAACGCTGTTTGAAGCATGACCTGTAAAATTGTTGCTTAAATTGCTTTCTGGTAAAAGCTTAAAAAGCAAAAAGTTCTGTAGTGTCCGTAACCATGTCAAATTCATTATGCAATATTATTGCATTTCAGAATAATACACTTTTTCAGGTTTTTATTTCTTCATGTGAAATCTAAACTGGCCAAGTTTCAGTTGAATAACAGTTAAGATCATTGAAAGATTTGAATAAAAAAAAAGTAACGGACACTACAGTACATGAAATTGCATTTAGCAAACGTGTTTGTTTTTATCTGATAAAGATATAAATGTGTATGCATATATGCGTAGAATTAAGGAGAAATGATGTTATATGATCCTATCTGAAAGTTCACTTTTTCAACTAGCTGAGACACTACTTTTAGCACCAATACTATGTTTTGACCGACTACAAATGTAAACAGGAACGCACATGCACTACAGAACTCAGATTATGTCGAAAACATATATGTATTTTATGTATTATGTAGAAAACATACATGTATTTTAATTATTCTTTGAATTTGCAAAGAATTAATTAAACTGAACGTTGTAATGTGTAAGTCTTAGTTTTAGCAGCAGCTCTGCCCTTGACGCTGCTAATGGATGCTAATATAACTAGCATCTATTAGCAGCGGTGCGCGAGCCTAGCTAACGGCAGAGGTGAATGACCACACACACGCGCGCGCCGCGTAAACATTAAAATACTTGAGCAGACCACGGCTCTTCAGGCTACAGTTCTATAACAGGTCAAATTGTTCTTCGTCAGCAACCTACTTTATGATTTTCCACGGTCTTGTTTTGAATGCGCTTGTAACCACGGCTCTAGTGAGTGACATCTTCCATAACACAACAACTACACCCGGGGTTGCCAGTAGTAATATTGTTACGCAGCCGAAGTTGTGTGTCGAACAGAAGGGGCGGGTCTATTAAAGCCTCAGGCCTTGTCAGTTGCCTGAATGTGACGTGACCAATGACATCACAAATGACGTAATCAATCAGCATATTGTGCGGCCCTAATACCACGACTCTATAGACACTTGCTATACAACCACCAAGAACGAGCGCTATTTAGCAACGTTTTGAACTAATATCGCCCAATAAGAGAATTACTGTAAAACATTGCTAGAGTGCAGTCACAGACATTTCAGATTCTGAGATGATGGTTATGTGCACAATAAACAGCTGTAAGCAAGTTTTTATATAGTGTATCAATAGAAGGTTAAAAAAAAGTTTACTGAAATTATTAAAATCTATAAGGACTGTGCTGAACTTTATGGACGAAATTCATTCGTTCATTCATCTTCTATAAAGCTTTTTCTTTCTTCGGGGTTACGGAAAGCCTGGAGCATAGCCCAAGAGACTTAGGGAATGAAGTCGGGGTACACCCTGCACAGGGTACCAATCCACCGCAGGACACACACACACAAACACAAACACTACGGGCAATGCCAATTAGTCTAATCTGCATTGCTTTGGACTGTGAGAAAAAACCTCCTGTACCTTGAGGAACACTGGACTGGGAAGTTATGTAACCAACCTACTGGATTCCAACCGCCACTTAAAAACAAATAAGATGAAAACCTCCAACAGAACATGCAAACTCCATGCACACAGACCCAAGGCAGGAAATTGAAGGTGACAGTGCTAACAACTGATTAGAAAAAAATGACTGGAGATCAATTAAACGCTTAGTACAGATGCATGATCAAAAAAAGAAAAAAGACAGTAGAAATCATAGGTATGTTTAATAGTCTACTAGTAAAAGCTTTTCCACACACACAATGTGATGAGAACTTACAGGATTGGGACTAAACAGCTGTGTGGTCATAAGAAATAAATAAAAAAGAAAGAAAACCGGTGACTGACAGTTATGTGTGAAATATTACTTGTAGCTACATGTCCATATTAATTGTGTTGTCTGTGATGATAGGATTGAAGACTCGTTGAGCTCTTAAATGAAACTTGAATGATTTGGTGAAACTGTTGGCTGGGGAACACTTTCCTCGACACACCTTAATCACGCTTGATCTAGCCATCACTAGTTGCCAGGTTTTTAAAAACACAACAAAGTTTAAAGTGTTTAAACAAAATCATCAAAGCTGATAAGCAACAGGGAAAATACACGAGTACCTTATAAAGAGTTTTTTTTTAAAATTAAAATAGTTAATAACTGAATATAATTTGTTTTTATAATTCAAGTTTCTAATCTTAATTTGTAGAATATCTGGCGGTGAGGCGGGACATGTCTGCTTTTTTGTCCTCATAAACAGCAATTCTATTGGTCAGAGCGTTCGATAGACTAGTTAGTTATTGGCTGAGAGCGCTGTCAAACTAATCACGCGCTCGAAACGTCACGTATGTGCGTATAAATGGCCTCAGCGTGGTCTTGTGGTTGGGGAACTAGAAGTGACCAGGACCGCTGGTAGACGCGCATCTGTAAGTTTGTTGATTATTAACACGGCTGTTTGTTTCATTGTTTTTATTTACTTTGAGTGTAGTTAATGAGTGTGGGAGATGTTAAACGTTATGTTTAATTGTAGTTAAAATGAGCTGTTCTATGTGTTTGGGTGATTTTTAAGTAGGATTGTGAAACTCGGTCAAATCTGTTTGTAGTTGGGATGTGATCACGTGATTTAATGATACGCTGGTGTTTGCAGATCTAAGTTTAGGTCGGAGTTCATTTTGGGGAGTTTGTGAAATGAGGAGACATTCTTGTGTTTTCTGCCTGACAGGTAACATCAGTGAGAGCTCACCTGTGTGATGGATTTCCGTGTTTGTGCCGCTTTTCTCCCTCTACTGCTGCTGGGACTCTCGCATGCAGAGAAGGTGAACTTCTCAGATTGTGGTGAGTAAATTAACTGCAGTGTCTCCTTTTAATATTAATTACTAAACCTGGTCTATGGGGAGGGCATTTATTTATTTATTTTGGCTTGCTTTGCTGAGGCAAGACTTTCTGTTTAACAGTATTACTACCATTTTCACTTTTATAAAAACCTTTTCTTGAATCAAGGCCGCAAAATGTTCTGACATGAATTAGTGATGACTTAATGCTTCTATTTGTCTTCCTCTAATACACTGCTTACTGTATGTACATGAGTAAGCAGCAGATCCCTCTGTCTGGCTGCTTTTATAAAATTTCAGTGCAATCCCCCCCCCCCCCCAATCAGGTTAATGACTCACCAAGTTTCATGATCTGTATTTTGAAATATTTTTTGTTTTTTCCCCCTCCCATTGTAATATTAGGAAGTACACTAAATTTGTTTTCTACATTGTATTTTTAGTCACTTCCCTTATTTAAAAGTTTTAGATGCATGTCTCACCTAGCAGATTTTGCTGTTAAAGCTTTTTGTAAATGGTTTTATGCTAAGTGCTTTTAACTATACAAGAATCACTGCTAACTGTTTCCTATGTACAGTGTGAGTATATCTGATGGTTGTCAGTGACCATGAGTTGGTCATGCATGTCACAATTCCTTAACTTCATGTCTACCCTCCATTTTGTACAATCCAGGTTCAGATGTTGGAAAAGTGAGTGAAGTTAATGTTGTTCCTTGCCCACAACAGCCATGCCAGCTTCACAAAGGACAGTCCTACACTGTAAATGTGACCTTTGCCAGCGGTAATCAACTTTTATACCCACTTTATTCTTTAAATTGTATGAAGTTGATGGTACTGTGCAAAAAGTGTCATCTCATGTGTATGGCTCAAGGAAAAACTTATAATTTGCAGCAACTGACAGTAAGACGAGCAAAGCTGTGGTCCATGGCGTGATCGCTGGCGTCCCTGTCCCCTTTTCAATCCCTAATGATGATGGCTGCAAGTCTGGAATCCAGTGCCCTATTCAGAATCAGAAAACCTACAGTTATGTAAATCAGCTTCCTGTTAAAACAGAGTACCCTTCAGTAAGTTGGACTGTATCTTACCTTTACCACTATTCGGGCTACACAGCCAAAATTTGAGCAGTTGTGCTTGTATGAGTAACCTGGATTTCTATTCTCCTTTATCACGCCCTCCAGATTAGACTGGTTGTGAAATGGGAACTTGAAGATGACTCCAGTAAAGACTTCTTCTGCATCAAGTTTCCAGTCCAGATTGTCAGCTGAAGGTTGAATTTATCAAGTTTTTTTTTTTTTTTTTTTTTTTTTTTTAAATGACCATAAGTTTTTAGAAGTGATAACCTTTTTATAATTTCTTCTAATTATTAATGAACACCTGTTTTAAACATTAAAAAAAATCTATTGCTTTATGGTCAAAGTAATTCTGTTAATGATCAAAAGAACATCGAAATGCATTTTCCAGACTGCAGCTATTCAGTGGTAATCAAGTTTTCTATCAGTGTCTAATTTTTAATATTAAATCTCACATATTTTGATATGTCTGAAATAAAGAACTTTTTATTGTTCTTGTGCTGCAATGTATATTTATTTTTTTAAACCAAGGATTTTGTCAGGTCAACTCTGTCCAGAGATTTGGCTTAAACACCCTGAGCACTAATTCAACAAATTTGAGGTTGCTGACTGATTTTGTTTAAAAATTCAAAGCCAGTGAAGTGCGAACCTGATTGGCAGCTTCTCCACAAATTTTCCTACAAAGCAAATGAAGGCATTTTGGATGCAAATGCCTGTTTATGTAATGGTTTTTGCTTCGCTATAATACAACGTAGGAAGAAGATGGTTACTTGAGTTTAAGATCCTATATATATATATATATATATATATATATATATATAAAAAAAAAACACTAATTCAGTCTAATAAATATTGCATCACAGTGGGTAAATGAGTGCCAGATCTGAAAAGTTGAGCCATGTTTATAAAATAAAACAATTGTTAATGCTTCATCTTGGACAGAACTTTCCAGGCTATCAAAAAGTGTCATAGAAAATAAATATCTTAAATCTTTTCAGGTCCAGTTTAATTACAAAATAGTAAAGCTTAACTAGGACAAGCTTGCTTGTGTTTTGGGTCACAACAGAGGTTAAAGCAATCTCTAGTTTTAGCATAACTAAAACAAGCTAGTAAGGTGTTTTGGATTGGGAAGGGTGCTTTTAAGCTGTCTTGGCAGAACTGTATTGTGATTACTAGCTATTGTGAAGATGTGTGAAAGTCTTAAGTTTGGTCTTCAATTTCTATTTTTCACTTGCAGTTTTGAATAAACATGTTAAGTGGTCATTGGTGGCACGGTCGTAGGTTTCTCGCCTGCCATGTGGAAGGCCTGGGTTTGATTCCCAACCAATAGATCCTGTCCCAAGCCTGGATAAAGTGGGAGGGTTGTCAGGAAAGCATCCAGTGTAAAATCTGTGCCAAGTTGCTGTGCAGATTGGATGGTCCATTGTGGTGACCTCTCAAGCAACTGAAACTAACTCAACTGTATTAGAAAATTAATAATTTCAAGTATTTCCAAAAGGAAAAATTGTAATTGTCATGCTATTGAAGTTGTGTAGGTCTTTATTGTTCATGGATACCACAAAACTGGAATTCTGTCTTACTGTTTTGTTCCAGTGTCAGACAACTCAATAAAATCTGTGATAAAATAAGATTTTTTTTTTTAGTTGGATAGAAATTAAACCTTTTAAAGAAGCAAATTTAACTTCCCTTTTTCTATTTCCTCTTTCCTTCTCTATTTTGTGGTAGTGAGAAATATTATTATAGCCTGTGTTATGAGATGTAAAATACACAAGAGGATTGAAATATGCCAGAGTATTTCTTTAAAAGCAGGTTATTGAAATCAAAACACAGGCCGATCACATGTTCCTTAAAAAACTGAATTATCTAAGTGTTTACATGTAAATATCAATTACATTACCTACTGTAACTGTACCTGTTTTCCCCTTATCTGACTGTTAGCATTTTTGGGAGAGCAGTATGCTATGTGGTTTGGGTTCATATTAATTCAAGTAATTTGCTTGTCAATTCAAACAAGATGTATGGGGGAAACTGGCCACCCTATCAGATACAGTATTGATGAGTAAAAGGGAAACTTGTGTGAGTAGTAACTACTTTTCTTGTAGGCAAACTTATACTGAAACCCAAAGCAGCCTCCAAACTTCACATGTATTCTCAGATATTCTGCTTTCACTTAGTCTCTGCACACAAAACATGTTTCATAGTCCATATTCTACACGGGCATTTTATGACATCATGCTGGCCATCATGATTATGCCAGGGTGTGCATGTGTCCCTTTAACCTGATTTGGTTTAAATAATTCTAAAAACAGCACTGGTCTATAAAGTCTCACAAAACCTTTGAGGTATGAAAAAAATAATGTTACTTTCACAACACTTTATGCTGCCCTATTGAGGCAAAACTCCAGTGATTTATGTATTTCTGCTTTGTGAATAATTTATATTTCCTGGTCTTAGTAAACATTTTGACACCTATATTGCCTTTGATTCAGAAACTATAAAGGCAATGTCACACGTGCTTAAATAAAGACTGTGTTGCTGAAAAAAAGATTTCAAATATACATAAATAAATGTACAAAAAAAAGAATAGGATAGTATACAACAGGTTTCAGTTTGGCTTTTCTGCTGATACCTGTAAATGTGCTATGTAGTTATGTGTTATGATGTTAAGTGTTGAATAAAATAAACTGTAAAGACCTGTAAAGATGAATGTAAAAACTGAACAGCTTTGTGATTCATCTTAGTAATCAGCCAGGCTGATAATCGGTCAACCCCAGGGTGATTGTGGTGAAAGTCCAACTTTATCCAGATGTTTTTTTTTTCTTCTTGAAATAAAATCAAAATGTATGTAACAGATACATAATATCACCAAAGTAATTTTCACTTTTACCCATGCAGTCTCTCTCACACACTGTTTTTGTCCAACACTAATTCAATTCAATATGTTTGAGGTTGAAGACTGATTTATTTGGTTTCACAGAAATCAGCACTAATGAAATGTGCAAACCTGATGATTGGCCTTATTTCCACAAAACAGCAAAATCTGCTTAGGCCAAAACAACACATGTATTAAAACAGAGGTTGAACAGGTTCATAAAAATACGAGGAAAACTCTGAAGCTGATGGACTCATCTTACACACTCCATGCTTCTCCTTCCAACTGAAAATGAAATAAAAGTTGTTTGTTTAGTAGCCCTACGTATTGTGACCGTTGTTTCCTTCAATGTTACTTTATGCAACACGGGAAGAAGAAAGTCATTATGATATAATATAAGGGCATTGTGCATTTTAAAACCTTACATTCATTAAAATAATAATAAAAAGATGCTGACAAAGAAAACACTGTAAAATCTGAACTGGAATTAATGTTTGGCATCACTAACATTCACGCAGATATTTTAGATGATTTTTAGATTATATATTTTTTCATTTAGAGCGAAAACACTAAATGGTTTTTTTTTTTTCCTGAAATGACACTACATTAGATAAAGTGTGTAACACCATGTCTGGACAAAACACAACCTTTCAAACACAACTGAAGCTATTGGAAGTAATTTAGTGAAATTATTTCTGTGATGCTGGAAAATGAGAGGAAAACAGATACACAAAATGAGCCGCATTTCCAAACTAAAACTATATTATAATGAAACTTTACATCGGACAAAACATTCCAGACCACCACAATAAGGCATCGTAGAAACCAACCAGCTTTTAAAAAACAAGCAGCGTTTCAGGTCCAGTTTAGACAAAATAGTAAAGCTTTAAAACAGCACAAGCTGGCTTTCATTTCTAGTCACAAAAGTGATTAACAAATTCCGTTAATTTTTTTTTTTTAATCATGTGCAAAAGTATTTCCAGTATTTTGTAGACCCTACACTCAAAATCATACAGCACCCTCTGTTCGTTTGTTTTTTCTCCATACCATAAAACACAATAAAAACATTGCTACTTCCTGTGAAGCTTATTAGAATCTGACCAAGACGTCTGTAAAATTAAGAGCATAACTAAAATAAGGTGTTTTGGATTGGAAAGGGTGCCACTGGTACTTTACGCTCAGAACTGCAGCGTGATCACTAGCTATAGCGGAGATGTTTGGAAGCAAGTCCAGGGTTCAGGGTTCAGGCTGAACTCTTCACTGTCCGTTCTGTTTGAGCCTCTCGAGTCGCTGGAACAGGGCGTTCCCGAAGGCTTCTCTATAACCCGGGCTCAGTGAGTCCAGGAGCGAGTAAACAGTCTCATGATACTGCGAGCTCAGACCTGCATCCACCTGGTCGAAGACGTGTCCCACCACCTGCAATGTAATGCATGAGGGATGAAACATGGAGTTCAGTGGTATTAGAAACAGAACAGAGCCTCAAGGAAAAGCAGACTGTCAGAGTGTCTCTCTCTCTCTCTCTCTCTCACTCACCCTGAGTCCTGCTTCACTGAGCTCTAAGCAGTAACGCTTTCCTTCTCTCGTCTCCACGTTGATAAAGGCCAAGTCCAGGCCGTTGGTGAGAGTTTTAGACACGAACATGTTGCTGACTGCAAACAGGACGTCACTGACTATAGCTTCAGCCTCCAGCCTCATGTCTTTAACACCATGTTCAACACAGTGCTCGTCGTACGAGGACACGGACACGGACAGGTCCTCCGGCTGATAGTCCACCTCCATCCCCTGAACACAGCACTGAGCACTTTACTGCTAATCGATTATCAGTCGAATCGGCAAAAAAAATTCACTGACGTAATGGAGTATGCAGGCTAGCTAGCTAGGTGGATTAGCTTAAGATCATTGGAATCAAACAGCGTACAGAGAATCAGACATAAAACCAAACATCGCAGTAAGAGTGATGTACGTGCATGGAGTTAACACTATAACTGAACAAACATCATTCACTCTGTCTGGATATAAACACTGACACATAGCTAGAGCTAGCGTAGGCTAATAGCAGCACTGCTAACTAGAGCCTACTCAGTCTATTATAGTGCTAAAATGACAAACCTGTCACACAATGCAAAATAAAACACACTACATGTGTTGCCTGGTACGACCTCACACGGTTAATAAGTTGGTTAAAGGTGAATAATATTGTTAGTTACAGACCTCCTCCGGGGACAGTTCACCGGTGCACTTCCGGCTCATGCCGGCAAATAAGGGTG
This sequence comes from Clarias pachynema, assembly GCA_030014365.1. Classification (NCBI taxonomy): domain Eukaryota; kingdom Metazoa; phylum Chordata; class Actinopteri; order Siluriformes; family Clariidae; genus Clarias; species Clarias pachynema. The sequence goes on along the minus strand of JAQMYL010000005.1, from coordinate 16,460,498 downwards.
TGTTCAACACCAACAATTACTGCGCACAATATTTAATAAGGTATCGTTTAAAAAAATTCAGCGTTTTTTCAGCCATGGACTTTCGGACAAAAAAAAAAAAGTACAAAATACCAGTTAAAAAAATCTTATTTTATATAATTTATTATATATTATTATTAAAAATATTATCCCAAAGCAGTTTTTAGCCTGACGATAAAGAAAAATTAATTAAAACACATTTAGTAAATTCATATTCATATGACTTTCCTACACCCACAAATCCAGAAAATTCAGTTATGTGTCCAACTGCAAATCAAACTGTTGGTGTGTCTCAAAATCAACCGCTGGACAGAACAAATTCAATTTCGGCAGAACTTAGATACTGTATCTGCCTGAAGTTTAACCTGCACTATAAGTGAAATCAAAGCGATGTTATAAAGAGTTATATGCCAGATTTAATAATCTAATTTAAAATACAACTAATGGGCCTCCGAGTGGCGCAGTGGTAAAGCCCTATCATCCGGAGATCACTGGTTCTATTCCCGGGTGATGCTGTAACCTCTCGCAGCCGGAGGTCTAGAGAGAGCTGATTGGCCGAGCTCTCTCAGAGGGGCGGGATGAGAGGTCCTTAATGTGGAAGCCCCCTAGTGATGGGGAGGAATTGTACACGACTTAATTAGGGAGAAAATCGAGAAGAAAAATCCAAAAGAAATAAAGAAATAAATAAAATACAACTAATAAGCTACTTGCTCAATGTGAACAAACACCTGCACCAATAGATATTAATTAGAAAAGCCAAACTGAATATTTTTACTGGGAACCTAACAGTAATCAGCCAAATCATCAACTTTTGTTCTACTGTGATTTTATCACAGGCACTTCTCACCAACTGTAACGGTAGGCAGTGTTGTCTACGGTGAAAAAGGGTATGTCAGGACATACTCATTGCTATTGAAACCCCGGAGTAGGCTGCGACGGTGCACACCACAGGCACAAGCAGGGGCTGAAGCAACATTGGAGCAGCGTGAGGAGTGGCAGCGAGTTGACTGCACAATCCTTTCGCAGGAAATGGTTAATTATAAACTTAAGTGAAATAATTTAAAACCAGTTTTAGATTGGAATTGAAATGTTTATACAGTATATATTATGGGCGGCACGGTGACATAGTGATTGCAGAGGTGGAAAGAGTAATAAAATTTTGTACTTAAGTAAAAGTACTGTTACTTTAGTGAACTTTTACTGAAGTA
>JAQMYL010000005.1:16436393-16458608 GCA_030014365.1 Clarias pachynema | reverse complement strand
CCTTTTTCCAGATGGCAGGAGTGTGAAGAGTGTGTGAGAGGGGTGTGTCCGATCAGCCACAATGCTTGTGGCTTTACTTTCCTGTCCAGACATCCTTAAAAATACATTCTAACTTTTGTTAGATTGTTTCCATAGTAACAGCTCATACTGTAGGTAGGGACTTGTATGGCTTGTATTTTTATTGTTCATATATGTTCTTTGTTAGGAGACATTTGCTTAACATTTGTGGAAGGAGTTTTGGTTGTAAGCTCTTGGTTATGCTTAGTTGATCTCAGGTTCTGCTCAGTTTCTTGGACGTTCCACAACATAAAATTCAACTACGTTCCTGAGTCCGAAGACCGAAGTTCAAATCCAGATGATGCCACAGCCATCTGTGGCCAGAAATACATGAGAATTTGGCCATGTTCTGACACAGAGAAGGGTGGCATATTCTCTCTCACTGCTCTGTCAATCCGAGCAATGCTAGACAATCATGGGCATTTGTAAGCTCATGCATGCAGAAATGGGTGGATAGCACTTTCCTATGAGGGTGTTATGTCATCCTCTGACATAGCATGAGCAACAGTTTGAAAAGTTGACTAGTTTCACGTGACTTTGAGGATGCCTTCCATGGTTGGTGGCTGCCTAATAGAGGTTGGAATTGGTCATAACTTAGGGAGAAATCTAAGGGATTTCGTGTCTCACAGGCGTTCATCACAGCATGACATAAAAGTTGATGTTGACACTGACTACTTTATAGACTGTGTGGTCAACTGGCTGCCGCTCCTCACGCTGCTCCAGTGTATGGGAGCCTGTACTTCTACTTTGCCGTATGCACTGTCACTTTACACGCTTAGCAGTCTATTCTGGGGTTTTAGTAGCTATGAGCTTGTTGAGCTTGTTCTGATGTCGGGAGCAGCCGAAAGACAAACAGCTTGGTTTGATGTACCTGTTTTTTGTCGTACATGATGCTGCCTGCTGTTACAGTCGGTGAGGTACGCCTGTGACACGCCCAGAATATGAAATAAAAGCTGATAATCACATGTGACTATCTGTGCAAACACAATCGCCCACTGGCCAAAGACTGTCCGGCACCTGCTGCCCGCACAAATAAACATTTGTGTTTTAGATAGATAGAGAAATAGACAAAAGCCCTATAATAGTAAGGATTGAATAACCAAATTACGCTGGTTCATTTTAAAATTATGACCTTTCAGGATTATGCCAAGGGATGTCAGGGCAACGTTGTCTTTTCTTTATTAAAAAAAACCAAAACAAGGATTGACCGATCAGATGAGACTACCATCATCCAAACGACAGATTGAAGAATTTGCACTATAATAAACCAAATCCACCACGTACTGTACAGCTATACTGTTCCCTCGATTTCCCTCTGCCCGCTCAGCTGCGCAGATTGACGTAGTGTGAACACACCTGAGCGTCAGCCGTGAATGTGTGGTGAATGTGCGGCAGGAGAATTACAACGAAGAGTGCACAGTCATGAAAGTGTTTGTAAACACTGTTAGCTCCATCTGCACACAAGGTGAGTGATGCTGCTGTGATGTCCAGCTCTTACACCACGCGTTTATCGTCATTCAGGTGTAGTCCGAGTCCGGAGGTCGGTTTAATATGGAATGTTTATGTTCACACAGTGAGAGTGGAGCACAACGGCGTGAGCATTTTGTTGGGTTTGATGGGTTTTGTTTTGTGACGTTAGCTCGCTAAAGCTGCTAGCTAGGAAGCTAAAGTTGGCAAGAGGGCCAACTGACTAAAGTAACTGATGCAGTGTGGGAGGAAACAGGCTGCCCGTAATGTGGAGTCTATTACAGGTGGATTATTTAACTGATAACCAAATTCTTACTTCCTCATGAGTGTATGAAGCTTGTCTTAGCTTAGCTTAGCTTAGCTGACTAGCAAGACAGCTGACGTCACCTGTCATGTCTTTAGGAGTGAGCGCGAGGACGCCGGTGTCACACATGCTGGTGTTCAGACTGGACACAGACAGAGGAGTGTAGTGTCACACATTAATGTCAGTGCTGTACTCACATGTACTGTAGTGTCACACATTAATGTCAGTGCTGTACTCAGCAGCTCACTTGACTCGTCACACTCAGTGTGCTGTTACTGTACTGTTACGTTTCTACACTAGTTTTCTGTGTTTGTTTTCCTGCAAACTTAGTTTCTGCATTTATTTATGTACACCCACTCACCAACAACTTCATTATTTACACCACTTTAAAGCCGATATTTAACCAGCCAATGCATGTAGATATGTAGCCGTGATCAAGATGGTCTGCTGAAGTTCGACAGGATTTCCAGAACTGCTGATCTACTGTGATTTTCATGCACAGTCATCTCTAGGGTTGGCCTGAGGATGGTCTGAAAAAGAGAAAATATCCAGTTCATTGGTCGAAAATGTCAGATGAGAATGGTCAGACTTGTTCCAGCTGAAAGATAGGCAGCAGTATCTTCCCTCGAGGTATGCCGAAGAGAATCTCTGACTGCTCATCATGTCGAACCTTGAAGATGACGGGCTACAACACAGCAATTTCTATCAGCAACAAACAGGAAACTGAGGATACAGTTAGCTTGAGCTCCAATATTGGACAACACAAGATTGGAAAAATGTTGCCTTGTCTGATGAGTCTCAATTTCTGCTGTGACTTTTCGATGGAAGGTCAGAAGTTGGCATAAAGAACATGAAAACATGGATCCATCCTGCCTTGTATTAACGGTTCAGGCTGCTGGTGGTGGTATATTGATGTGGTGGACATTTTCTTGACAAACTTCTTTCTTGGGCCCCTTAGTACCAATTGAGCATCGTTTAAATGCAACAGCCTGCCTGAGTATTGTTGCTTAATATGTCCACCCCTTTTCTGACCACAGGATAACGCACCATGTCACAAAGTTAAATTATCTCAATCTGGTTTCTTGAACATGACCGTGAGTTCACTGGCATCAACTCAAATGGCCTCTATAGTCACCAGATCTCAATCCAATAGAGCACGTTTGGGATGCGGTGGAACGGGAGATTCACATCATGTACGTGCAGCTGACAAATCTGTAGCAACTGAGCGATATCGATCACATTTCTGATAAGATAACTCTTATGTTTCCAGCACTGTGCTGAATTAATGCTACAAGGAGTTAAGGCAGTTCTGAAAACAAAAGGGTCCAGCCTGGGACTAGCACGGTGTACCTAATGAAGTGGCAAGTGTGTGTAGTTTACTATAGTTTTCCTTAAACAATTGTTACAGTTGTCCTCATTTAACAACTGTTAATCAGGCACATCTAATGAAGCGAAAACATCCAGTGTTTCAAATGTCACAAAAAAATATTTTAATAAAATTGAAAAACACTCTTCAGAACTGACTTGATATCAAACGTGTTTATTTTCCCTGTATATCGAGACCTTTGAGACACTTTATGTTACAGTTGATCTCCTTTCCTCTCGCTGCAGGTTGCACTTCAACAGATAATTGGCAAAAGTCCTGAGTCAGGGGTGGGTAATTTATAATTTCTTTAGTTAGCATCAGGCAAGTGTATGTAGGTCCAGTGTGCTGCTCAGTCCCTGGGTTTGGTTGAAATGTTTGGTGAAAACCAATTACCTGGAGCAGATAGTAAATATATAAATAATGTGATATCAGGTTATAGTGTTCTGGTTGGTTAGCTAGAAACTAACTTAATTCCTGTCGATTGGACGATGGACGATATAGAATATTAATATATACAGTACCAGTCAAAAGTTTGGATTTATTTTCTACATTCTAGAAAAAGAGTTTTCATAGAACTATGAAATAACACATGGCATTATGTAATTCAATAAAACAACAAAAACAGTCAGTTGTTATTTTAAGACATGAAGGTCACCTGTTCTGGAATAGTTCTCGCAAGAACAGTATTGTCAAGTGCATTTCCAAAACCCATCAAGCACTATGATGAACCTGGCTCTCAAGAAGACCATCATAGGAAAGCAAGACCAAAACTTACCTCTGCTGCAGAGGGGAGGTTCATTTAGAAAAATCACCAGTTAACAGCAAAATGTTTCAAAGGAGATTATTGCATATTTTGGATGCGTTAAGCATTATTTTACAATGTAAAAAGAAAGAAATATCAGTAAATACCATTGTAGAAAGTATTTCTAAACATTTTACTGGTATTGTACAAAGTCGCACAGAAATGCAAACCAACACCAATGCAACAGAGAAAAGACTGAGAGAAAGGATAAACCATTAAAGTACAATAAGTGTTCTGATAAAGATAGAACTAGTAACAAATACAGTTAGTAAATAAAGCTAAATAGTTGTACGTACATGAATACAGAGAGAGAGAGATATGAGGGTGTGGTATGGATACAGGTCAAGAGCTCAGTAAATGTCCTTACCAAACACCAGACAGAGGAGGGGAAGGGCACCCGACACATCCATGGCATGACCACCAGCACCAGGTCGGCCCAATATTCCAGAAGACCTACTTTCCCAAGCTCCTACACATGCACTGGGAGTGTAGAATCTGCAGCTTACGATGCCATTTGACAGCTCATATTATAATGAACAGACTGGTTTGGGCTTGGCTAACAATTCAGCTGTGCATTTCCATCACCGTGGTGAGCAGAAAAGGTACCTCACAACGCGCAACACACCAAACCTGAGGTGGTTGGGTCACTACAGTATTAGACCATGTGTGAGACACTCACACCCCATCGTAGTGCAGAATAAACACCCACCAAAGCCCCAGAACCCATCAAACCACCACCACACAAATGCACAAGTGAATCTTTTATCAGGAGGGGAAAAGAAAATTTATCAAGGGGTAAATAAGCAAAAAGAAAGAGAGAGAGAAGAGAATCATAAGGGAAAAAAATGTGAGAAAAGAACCAAGAAACCGTAGTGAATATATATACTCGTCTCTCATACCAACAAATCAACGTATGTATTGAACAAGTCATAGACATAAATAAAATATATTTGTTTTAAAAATAGTGTGTCATATGAACCTCTTTGTTAAACCTGTAAGAGTTGCTAAAATGTGTGTGGCCTCAACCCCAAGTGTCTGGTATAAATCAAAATTATTTAGAAATGGATTCCAGGTTTTGTTAAATGTGTTTGTGTTGCTTTTATGTGAGGATGTTATTTTATCTAACGTGTTGTACTCTTTTCAGTTGATTAATTGTAATGATTTTTTAGATTCCTGTTTATAAGTTTTGTGTTCAGTTGTTATCATTATCCTTTTTAGCACTGTTTCTTCATCATATTATGTTTACCCCCTCAACAAAAAGTCATTTAAGTTTTTTTGGACAAGTGTCAGCTATGAGTTGTGGTGTTCTCTTGTTGCAATGCAAGAAAGATACTCAGGTCTGCTTAGTGGCTTTATTTCCATCTGATATTTCTGATTAGGAGGTGTGTGTTGCTTTGTATTTGTAATGGCAGAGTTATTTGTCAGCATTGTCCTGTGCATTATTTTACTTTCATTTGTTTTGCCAAATGAAAAACCTTCAATAATAATCAATGAAAGGTAGCGTTTATTAGTTTTCTTCTTGGTAAGTGATTTGTCCACACTTGCTCAGTATGTCTACTTGTTGGGAGGACATCTATTCAACAGTTCCCAGCTCAAACATGACATTTGTACTTAATTATTCTGTTCCGATTTAGATAATATGAAATTTCTGTTTCTGTTAAATTTCAGGATATATTTATTGTAACAGATTTTTGTCATTTTGTAGGTGCTGTTTTTTTTGCCACATGAGTTGGGCCTGTCATGCCACTTTACTTCACGTGGGAGGCCAGTATTAAACCACTGAAGCTACTGGACGTTACAAATGACAGAATGATTGCTCAAAGAGCGCTCTCGGAATCAAGCAGGATATCTGTGTGTGTTCTGCATGGAAGTATAGTACTAGCTTAAGGTCTTCTTGGGTACAACAGACTGAGTTCACGAAGCAGACACAATGCCGTGGCCTTTTTCAGAGTCCATTAAAAAGCGGGCCTGCAGGTACTTGCTGCATCGGTACTTGGGCAACTTCCTCCAAGAAAAGCTAAGTTTGGACCAGCTTAGTGTGGACCTCTATCAAGGCAAAGGTTCACTTGCACAAGTGCCGCTGGACAAATGGGTAAGTTTCTGCATGACAGAAGGAAATGTCTCCACCAGGCATGACGAGTAATGCTGTAGCCTCTACTTGGAGGTTGTAAATGCAGCAGTGTTACCTATTTGCTATACAGTTGCTGACAGAAGTTTGCATTCACTTACCAGGAGAATGAATGAATGCGCGTTCAGTGACTTCTTTGAACAAGTTTTTTTTCAAGGGGTCACAAACTACATGCACACAGACCCAAGGCAGGAACTGAACTGAACCTTGGAGGTGCAAGGTCACAGTGCTACCTCAGATTTTAAATAAAATAAAACAGAAAATTAATAAAACTTGTGCACCAAATGTTTGGGGTTTTCTTCTATTAAATATCTATGTTGTGCATAGTTCTGCCCCAGCCAAACAGTTAAAAAGTTAATTGCAAGCCTAATGTTTCCCTGACATTTATGTCCCTGATATGTAAATGTAAACTTCTGACCGCAACTGTACATGTACACACACAATAAACTAATATGACTCATGAAATTGTTACATTCCTTTAGTCACTGAATGAGATTCTGGAGTCGGTGGATGCTCCATTTGAAGTGACTGAGGGCTTCATTCAGGCCATTACCCTCACTGTGCCCTGGGCCTCATTGCTTCAGGACAACTGTGCTCTGGAAGTCAAGGGCTTAGAAATGGTTTTCAGGCCAAGGCCTCGAATGAGTAAGTGGGATTATTGGTTCATCATTGCAAAAGTAATTGTTAAAGGATTGTTTAAGCATTGGTGTGTGTTTCTTTAAATGTATTAGCTGCTTCTTCTCTGTCACTGTTTAGCATCTGGTACAGAGCCTATGTACTGGTCCAGCTTCATGACCAGCAGTATGCAACTAGCGAAGGAATGTCTGAGTCAGAGACTAACCGATGATCTGGGAGAGGGTTTCCAACCTCTGGAGGGTCTAGAGAAGTTTGCTGAAACAATAGAGACAGGTACTGAAATCTCCTGAAATGTCACTGAGGGCCAGCACAAACGTTCTCAGTAAAACTCAGTCATATGCCATTGATCATGTTTGGTTATCGTCATTCTTTACAGGTAAATTCAGCAGTTTATTATGTTTATAGCAGTGTTTATACATTACGTGTATAGCTATATGGAATGTCATGACTTTACAGTTTTTCAGTTTATATCGAAACAATGTCTTTGTCTAGTTATAGACCAGCTTAAATCATGAGGAGTTTGTGTAAATAATTAAAAAGCTGATGTGTGGTGGTGCAACTTTTTTAGTGGTTTGTTGTTGAGTGAGTTAAAATGTCCATTTTCTGTTCTTTAGTTTTGAGAAGAGTCAAGGTCACATTTTTGGATACTGTCCTTAAGATCGAACATGTTCCAGAAAATTCCAAGACAGGAATTGCCCTTGAAATCAGAATCAAAAGGTAAACTGTATTAACAGCATAATTTACATGCATTGAAAATGTTATGGTAGACCATGCAGTCATGTCATGTAGTGACAGCAGTTTTCTTTAACAGAGTTTCTGTTAATTTTCACATCAAACATCAGAATTGGGAGGGAGGTAATGACAAGGACTTTGACTGTGGCTTCATGCTGACTTTAGTGTTTTAGGAATTGCTGAACATCTGAGATTTTTACAGACAGTGGGGAGCAAAAACATCTTTTTTGGAGACTTGTTGAATGTTACAAAGTGCATAAAACCGACTCCTTCCTTACATCTTAAATAAATGTCACCACATCAGTGATTATATGTTTTACTTTCTTAAACATAAATAACACTTCAATAATTTATAATACATGATTGGTTATGAAGTTATAATACAGAAACAATAATCTAAAAGAACAAGAACATGAATATTAGTCTTTTGTTCATGTTATAGCCGAAACTACTGTCCCAGCCATGCTGATGTATGAAAATAATACACAAAATCTGTACAATCTGTACAAATTTACCAAATACCCAAGGTCAGATTATCCTAATTTTGCTTAATAATTGATTATAAGTGACACTATCTTTTGCTATAAGAGCTACATTATCAGTCTTCTTAGATTTTTCTTCTTAATGGTCAGCATTCTGCTTTGAAGTGTCAAATCATTGTGTTACTGTGAGTTGTTAAAAACTGTTTGTGCTTTGGTGTTAGAATGGTTTACTGTGATGAAGCTGCGGAAGAGGGCTCAAGTGTGAACATTCACCAGCCCACTACATTTGCACACAAAAACCTGACATTGGAGGGTGCAAATGTTTTTTGGGATGAATTTTCAGAGACCTCCCGTGCCAGTGTCAAATCATCCCCAACTCAGTCGGTGAGTTTCAGTTATGACACTAATAGGAGAGGTATTCTTGTCAAACCAGGACATTCTCATGAATGGAGACATAAAAACGACATTTACAGATGACATCAACACACAGTACGTTGATGAGACTTTTAACCACAGTCTTAAAGAAGGCCATACATCCGTGAATGACGATCCTGACCAAGTTGCTCTCGTGACCATTCAGCAAGTGGAACTTCTGATCCTTGAAACGCACATTACAGGAGCTCAGCTCAGAGTTATAGCCACACCCCCGTATTGTCCTGACCTCACATGTTTGGGCAATTAAAGGAGTTCCTGTTGATGATATCCAAGCACTAGTGAAACACTGGGATAAGAGCATTAGTGTAGCAAAGGATTAAATAGAGAAATAAAGGGAGCTTTTACTCTCATAGCTGTGTTCTTTATTCTATTTATGTCATAAGTCCCAGTTTGACTTGAAAACTCCCTGTGTTATTGCAGATTTATTTAACTTACTTATTTATAATAATCACACTAAAGTTTTTTTTTTTTTTAATGTGCTATAAATTATTAAATGTTTTCACATTTTCGTAGCTTTTGGGCATGTTGATGTCCTACTGTATCCACTTCTGTTGTTGAATCTACAGGAAACTGAGCCTAAGTTATCACCAAGCTGGAATCCAAAAATTATCTGTGAGCCTCACCCACAGTTCACAGAGCCTGTTTGTGCCAGCACACCTTTTGAACCTGTTCAGGTGGGCTGCCTTAGTGGTAGACTGGAGCTGTCCCTGGTCCTGAAGCAGAATGAAGCCATGCCGGGAGCCAAGGTCTGGAACCCTACAGCAATATCAATCTTTATTTTATTTTGTTTTATCTTTTGGCATGTTTACATTTTATTTGCTCTTTAAAACATGTCTTGGTTTTGATACCTGCTCTGTCTACACCATGATGTATTATCAGAAAACAGACTCTTTTTTTCAGCATAAATTCATAAATTCATCATCTGCTTTGTGTAATGTGGTAGTGTCTTTAAAATGGAACATTTGAAGTATCATTAAGTACCATATACTGTAGACCATATGGTGCACCTGAATAGTTTAGCAAACCCAGATGTCATAGAGATTTTGACCTAATTGCTAAGCACTGACATTTAGCCATTTTCTCAGTTGGATGTTGAAGGACAGATTGATTCATTGATCATGCTGCTTTCACCACGGCAAGTCCACCTGCTTCTGGATATGTTCGGAGTCTTTTCTAGCTCAGGTTTGTCTTGGTTTGTCAATGTTTTAAGTGCACCACATTATTTACTACATAATTTCTATTAGTTTCCTTCAGCTTGGCTGATTGGATCTCTGTGTATGTTTGTGTAGCAGGTCAAAAATGGTCTGGCTTGGCTAAAGACAGAAAGAGTCGTCCCATGCAGCAGGAAGATGAGTACCGTCTACACATGGAGCTTAACCGCTGCTTAAAAAAGGAGCCAATGACTGCTGGTACTGAACAGGACTTATTTGAGAGTCAGACCACCAGAACAGTGTCAAGCCGAGGTATGTTCTAGCTTTAACTTTTTTTTAATAAAGATTAAAAATTAAATATTGCCAGCCTAAACATTTGTCATGTAAAATATTTGTGCATGCTATTTACTGGTAATTTTTTTTGGTCATTCTAGCAGAAGATGTATTTTTCTCCATGGCCGACATGGACATGTCTCACAGCCTATCATCTCTGCCCCCTCTTGGAGACCCACCCACTGTAGACCTGGATCTGTCTCTCAACAGCAACTACTCCACCTCTCTGGCGGAGTCACCCTCTGGCAGCGCAGCTGTAAGTCATCTGCTTTAAACAGCATAATGAGCTCATTTTAAAGTAAAATAACAGGGCACAAGTATAAGAGAAACAGTTGTGTTGAATGTTATGAAATGTATTTCAGACTGTGTGGGATGAGTACCTGGATATGCCTAAACAGAAGGAGAAACAAAGTCATGAAACACCATTGTTCTCTAGAGAGCCTCTGTGCCCACATAGTCTGGGCAGACAGACATGTAAGTCTTTCACACAGCAAATGATCGCAGCACTGGTGCAGTTTTTGCAGAATGGAACTTATAGTATAAGTTACGTATAGTTTTGCAAAGATTTTTCTAAGTGGATCAATCTTTTAAAACAATTTTGAAACTTTTCTTAAACTAGGACTTTATATTGTACAGAAATGCTTTTCTAAAAATTAGTTTCTTTCCTTGTTTCAAGCTCATTCTTCTAAGGGCCACTGTGATGAGTCTAGACCTGAGCTGGTTTTCAGGCTAACAGTGGGCAATATCTGCCTATCTGTGCTGCACATCGATCCTCTGCCACCCCCAGACTCAACTCTCAGCCCACTCGCACCAATGGCCTCTGAATTCTTCCACATGATGGCAGATGATCAGCTACATCTAAGAGGGTTCCTTCAAGCACGAGATGTTTTTGACCAGGCCTGCCCACACGACCACCTCAGGTGAGCTTTATGTGCTGATCATTCTTTTAATTATATAGTATGAACAAATACTGTGTACATGCTATTTGAACCTTATATAAAAATAATAAACATATTCATATGCAAAAACATATGTCAGCATCTGAACCCAAGTTCTGCTTTCATCTGTGTATGTCTGTCTGTCTATCTATCGATCTATCGATCTATCTATCGATCGACCTACTTGTGAACCCACCTATATTTTTCACCAAATTATTTTATATGGAGTGAGAGCTTGTAATACACGAATGGCTTAAAAAAGTAATTAAATAAAAAAAGAACATTAAATGGGTATATGTATTAAACATTTTCCAGCACGCACTTAATACTGAATTTATTTTGACTTTGTTATTGACATTTTATGTGGCTGAATCTCAAATAACATCTTATTAATCATATAATATATATACTATAAACTCTGTAATGAGCATATAATGCCTAGTAACTATATTATTCTTATGCGAAGAAACACACAAAAGAAATAAAAAAGACAAAAAAAAAAAAAAACTTTCTATAAAATCTAAAGTTATTTTAAATTTCAGTGACATTACAGTGGTTTCACAAAAAAACCTCTTCACACTATTATTTTATCGATTTTGGTAAAATTATTTTGCTCAGTCTGTGGTTATGGAAAGTTTTATGCCAGAAATTTAATTATTTGGATAAATACCAAACACATTTAAATACTAAACCTTTATAATTAAATCAAATGCAGTTGAAGAAATGTGACGACATTATATTGAAACAGCAAATAATCTTTGTTGTTACATCACTATTTTTCAGATAAAAGAGGGATAGAAACATTTTTAATGTTACTGTCTATGTCTCTTTTTTTCAAAGCTTTCTGGCACAGTACACATTTCACACTTGTGTCCTTCTCTCTAGGTTCATAGGTGAGGGGTTAAAGGTGACATATGAGCATTGCCAGGGTTCCAGTCTACGTACTCTAAGCACAGATCTGTCTTTGAGGTGTATGGAGTTGCTAGAATGCCTCTACCCTACAGAGAATCACAGAAGCACCGTACAGAGCGGAGTGCAGTACACAGAGGTACAGTATACTACTGTTCTCTTCATGTCAGATACTATTTACACATTTGTTGGCCAGTTGCTGACTAAGATGCTTTTTTTTTTTTAAACTGTCTTTAAAACACCAGCTTTTAACGTTTGATGCTGCCAGCTGTGATTCAGCTACCCAAACCTGTCTTCATTTGTTCTACAAGTTAAAAGAACGCAGAGGTCCACAGGTAAGCGTGTGGTAAATAAGTTAACAATCTCATACTTTTTAAGTTCCTAATGGCATGAACATACCAATTTATATATAGTTGGGGTTCTCAGCACACTTGATTTAATTAATCAGCTAATTAAGTCCTTTTTCTGAACTGAGCATGGGAAAAAACACTAAAATGTGCAGGACAGGGGGTTCTGCAGGAACAGAGTTAAGAACCACTGATATACAGGCTCATGACATAAGCAGGAGAAATATAATACATATTGCTCTTTAGATGTGGTTGTAGATCCACATTGATGGTCTCATCATGCATACATATACTTATTCTCTTCTCTTCTTCTCTGTATGCATCACCTCTCTCAGGGTGGGCAGGTGCGTCTGAGTGCCATGCCCTGTAAAGCAGAGTTTCAGGTGGAGCTGGGTAAGGCTCAGTCAGAGTGTGACATAAGCATCGTGGACCGCCTCCACTCCCTGCTTCAGCCCCAGAAACTGGCCACCACCGAAACCATGGCCTCTCACATGTACACATCCTATAACAAGCATGTTAGCCTAGTAAGGGGAACTTCCTTTAGTAGTTCTGTTTGTATTACTTTAATGTTGATTTGTGTAATTTCTGATGTATATATTTCTGTTGCCTCCAGCACAAGGCTTTTGCAGAGGTCTTTCTGGAAGATAGCCGCAGCCCCGCACACTGTTTGGTGGCACTGTCTGTGAATGCTCCCCAACTGGTGCTAGTGGTACGGTTCCCCATCCCAGACCTGCGCTCAGACCAGGAGAGGGGCCCTTGGTTTAAAAAATCTCTGCAAAAGGAGGTGCTGCGCTTAGAACTGGAAGATTTGGAGCTCAAAACTGAGTTCAGTGGAAATAGTTCAGAGCAGACCAAGATAGAACTCACCTTTAAGGAGCTCAGTGGTACGACCTCAAAAATGCACTTTGAATACAACCATTTCAATTCAATTCAATTCAATTTTATTTATATAGCGCTTTTAACAATGGTCATTGTCTCAAAACAGCTTCACAAAAATGAAAGAAAATTTTTTAGAAAAGAAAATAACCATGTACCCAGCAATATCTTTTATAACTATTCCCATATTTCTAAAGTTTGTTTTATTTTTAGGACTTGTTATATGATTACAGCAAACATAGATATGCTAGTTAAAAATGTATCATACAAATGTTGATTATTTAGACTACTTCAACTAAGCCTTTTTTTTTTTTTAAATCGCAGGTACATTCCAGAATGACAAAGATCATTCTGCATCCAAGTTTTTACGTGTCTCACATACTATGGAGGAGAACATGACCTCTTCTGACAGTGGCAAATTCGATTGGCCTAGGTATAGTGCTTTAGAAATGTACTGAACAAATTCCCCCTGCAGAACATCTGAGACAGATATTGTGCATCTGGTTAAATGCTTATGAAGTTTGAAAAGATCCCTGTCCGACTCTCTGTAGAGTGGTTCTGAAGCTGAACCCCACGGTTGTGCACTCCATATTGGAGCGGGTTACGGCTGAAGAGGAGGAGGAAGGTGCTGAAGGACATTCCCAGGAGGAAGAGGAAGAGGAGGAAGGAACTGCCCACTCTTTGAAGGATGTGTGTGATTTTGGTAAACCTGAGCCGTCCCCCTTTTCCTCACGACGTGTCATGTATGAAAATGAAGAAGTAAGTGGAAGAGGAATGTTAAAAGATGCATTTGTTATAGGCACATACATATTTTTTGTAAAGCTGTGTTCATGTCTATTACTCCAAAATGTTTTTTTTACTCAACTGTGGTTTTGTGTTCTTGTCAGATGGTTATCCCTGGAGATGTAGTGGAGATGACAGAATTTCAGGAGAAAACCATGACCAACTCTCGTTACATCCTCGAACTGTCTTTCCCCAATGTGCAAATATCATTACCTAACAAGGCCTTCTATGAGAAATTACACAACAGGTAATCAAGTAGAAAATATACTTGTTGTGTTTTTGTAATTTGAAATTAATTGATTCCTATGATAACGGTTGTTCTGCTGGTGTATTTGTTAAAGTAAACATCTTTTGCACTGTCAGGATTAACAATGACCTGCTGTTATGGGAGCCCACCGCTCCTTCACCAGTGGAGACGGTGGAAAACATGCCATACGGGGGTGGTCTCTCTGTAGCCAGCCAGCTCATCAGCACTTACAGCAAGGATAGCTTCAGTCAGTTCAAATCTCTTTGCCCTGAGGGTGAGCTCTGCTTTCCTGCTATTCTGGTACAATTTGAGTCTGGGAAGAGCTTATTGACTTCTTCCATCTATCAAAGTTGATGATGTTTACAGTCAAACTTCATTAACATTATTGCTTCTTATGATTAATTTAACATTTTTGCTGTATATAAGTTCTTAGCCTATGATTTTCTGTTTGTTTATAGAAGAAGAAAGTGGTTCAGAGGAGGAGACTCTACCATATTACACTCCAGTTGAGTTGGGCTATAGGAACATGAAAAAGAGAAAAAATAAGATGCCTTCAAAAAACGCACAGAGCCTGTTCTCTGTTCTGCTATCCGTCAATCACTGTCTGGTAGCATTGCATACAGAGGCAAAGGTACATGGACTTTATATCGCATTCTCAGGGGCTTCTTCATTAGTTACATTTACCTAATAACTACACAGATTGTTTTTTTTTTTTAACAATGTTGTTTAAGTAGTGCGATAACATTCTATGCACCAGGGTTGAACTTAACAAAATTTTATATTGCATGAAGTCTCAATCTGCTCTTAATTCTGTGCTTGACCAGCAATCTGATAAAAGCGTTCTGAAGGATAAACATGGGGAGTTCTGGATGGAGGTGAAGAATGGAGTTGTGTTCAGTGTCACACAGTACGAGGGTTATAACGACCAGCACTATGTCTGTTTTCACACCTCTGCAATCTGCCTTTATCATCAAGGTAAGCAGTCCAAGATTGCAGATAGGTAATCAGTATGCTCCTCTGGCAGATTCTTATTCTACATATTTCGAAAATATTATCAGGTTTGCTTTTCGCCTGTCCAGAGTTACTCATAAAGACTGACTTTTGATTCCCGTGCTAGCATGAGGGGCATATATAAAATATTTTGCATGTTTGTTTTTAATGTGCTTTGCGTATATGTGTGTTGTGCTCGTCAGGCACAGTAGAAGGAGATGTCCCGGTGTGGGACGTGAAGCTGCCCTGTAGGACACGCCCTCACTGGTTGGAGCCTGTATTGTATGTGTGTGAGTCTGCGTCAGAACGAGCGTCTCCCTCGGAAGGATTGAGCGTGGAATCTCAGAGTATGCTGTCCCTTGCCCTCAAGATTTCCTCCCAGACAACTGAGCGCAATGTAAAGGTAACGGTTTTTCTGTCCATTTCTATTTTTTTTTTTTATCCTTTTTTTTATTTTGTACTAAACATAATATCTACATAGGATGGGAAATGCTTTTGTCTCGATATGATTCGATACATGATTCACAGAACAATATAGTATAAAAGTTCAATGACAGCAATGTATGACTGCAGAATGATTGCACTTTTTTAATTCTTTTTTTGCAACGGGTTGATTATGTAAAAAATATAAATAAACAAGCCATATACTGTAGGCAGAAAAGTGTAAATAATATAGTGTGTTTAAAAAGTCGCTAAGCAGTGGCCACTTAGAGTAGGTTATGGGAAAATATTTTTTTAATGAAACTCATTATCATTCTCGCTCATGTATTTATTTATTTATTTATTTATTTATGTCATTCACCTTCACATTAAGTGTTGATATCTACCAATGAATCTGAAATTGTTTTCAGGAGTTCCTGCTTGCTGTTGGAGTGAGAGCGGCAACATTTCAGCACAGAGTTGTGCCTTCTGGTCTGGGGTGGTATGACCAGGTAATGGCTCCAGTATACACATCAATGTTCTTCTTATTATGAATTTAATATAGTTCATTTTGACTAAATGACTATTATGTGTCACTCCAATGACTAAATATTGATGTATTTTATCTGTAGATAGTAGATTTTCTAAATGTGACAGATGAGCCTGTGCTTGGCTACATGCCCCCATCCTATTTTACGACCCTCCACCTACACCTGTGGAGCTGCTCCCTAGATTACAGGTGAAGTGTTTATTTTAGTTTGATCGATGGTCATTCTTATGCTAAGCATTAACTGTCGATGTATTGTCTGTTTTTTGCTGTTTTGTAAGTATGAGCATTCCTGTAGTATGCTGTGACACATTCTGTTTGAATCTCACCAGGCCATTGTATCTGCCTGTGAGATCCCTGCTCAGAGTCGAGACCTTTAGTATCTCTAGCAGTGTGTCTTTGGACCACTCTTCTTCTTGTCTTAGGTAAGTATTCTACTGTGTATTCTCATCAGGATACAATACCTCATATTATTAATTGATAATATATTTATTTGGGCTTATAGAATCATTCTTGATGAAGCAGCGCTGTTTCTGTCTGACAAAAGTAATGCTGTGTCTGTCAACTTGGCTCGAGGTGAGTAGTGGTAGCCCTATGTTCAAATTAAGAGAAAGAAAGAATGCTTTACAAACTGATGTCAGAAGTGATTTATACTGTTTTTTATTCAGACTATGTGCAGGTGGTAGACATGGGAACTTTAGAGCTCAGGATCACAGCAGTCAAACCTGGCACAGATGGGGAGAGAGTAAGACATGTCTCGCATTACAGTAACACTCTTCATGTCAAAGGGAAAAATTTTGTTTTCTATTAAAAAAAACACAATATTTCTAAACATAGTTTTTTTGCAGCAGGTCAGCTCTGTCCTTTTGGTCAGTTTGTGTTTCATGTATCAGTTTAACAGCTTACCTCTAAAAATATTGGCCATGACCTAAAATAGTGGCATGTTTTGTTTCACTTCCTGTGTTAGGGTCGACTGATTATTTTGGTGTAATGTTTTTCATTTTCCTAATTTCCTTATTTGAAGTGTTCAGTTCAAATGGACTGAAGATTGCATATGTGAAGGTACCCTTAGCCTTACTGAACCTAGGCCATGGATGTTACTGGAAAAACTGTAGATCCGTGAAAGTGTTTTAATTATTGATGTACTAAATACGCCTGATACGCTGGATAGGTATCATGTCAGATCAGACGCGTTCAAGCCAGTCCAGTGTGCTGACGTATTTTAAGTTCTTGACTCGCACATCATAGTATGTTATCATCAGTCACAAATTTCTGGCAGTGACTTTTTTTGCATAATTTGAGAATAGTTCAGTTATGATGTCATTAGCCTTAAATCAGTATTGTTTATTAGCTAATATTAAGATTTAAAACTAACCTGTTAAAACCAATAGAATAAAATAGGATTCGTGTTTCTTTTGCGAACTGTTTAATTGTTCACTGTTGTAAACACCCTGTCTTTCTCTATGTCTTAGACGGAACCAAGGTTTGAGTTGCGCTGCTCAAGTGATGTCATTCACATTCGGACCTGCTCTGACTCCTGTGCTGCACTTATGAACCTGATCCAGTACATTGCCAGCTATGGAGACCTCACGCCTCCATCCAGGGTGGAGAGCAAGAGTGGCAGCACCAAACAAAGAGCAAAGGTTATAATGCATTTCATAGAATTAGTTTAGCCTCAGTCTGAGGCCAAATTTAGTTTAATATAGCTATCTCAAACACTTGATATACAGGGTTATATGATTAAAGTATAGGATATTTTCACTGTTATAAACTTTAATTGACTTTATTTACCAATGGGCATGAGAGCAGTAAACAAACAGCCCAATCTGTTATAACAATATTGTGCAAAATAAACAGTTTTGTGATTCAGTTGCATTTTCCCCTCTGCAGGTGGAGTTATTGAGCAAGCCTCAGTCACATGGCCCCCTGCTTCCTGATGCTGAGCAGCAGATGCTGCAAGATCTGATGAGTGATGCAATGGAGGAAACCGACTCCTTGCAGAGTCACATCTTGCAGTCTAATGGTCAGGATGAATTCCTCTGATTTATGTCATTTATGCAACTTCACCTAGAATCAGTGGAGTTTCTTTAATGTCTTACATGGGTTCCTTCTCATATTACTTATAATAATAATAATAATAATAATCTGAATTCTCTCATTTTCAGTCAAATGTCCAATACATATAGTTTTTGTTTTTATTTTTCTCCTCCCTGTAGGTGTACATGTTGATCAAACAAGTGATCAAGACCCACCACTTTCTGATCTCTTCCTCTTCCCTGATGAAAGTGGCACTGTGGGCCAGGATCCTTGCCAGGCGTACCCCATACTGCATTCACCGCTCATCTCCCCCCCTGGCCCCAGCACACACCATGACTCTGATGACTTCTGCATTCTGGACACTCCAGGGTTTAGAGCAACGGTATGACAGTCTATTGTGTATCTACTTGCACAACTCAAGGCATGTAAAATATGTTGAAAATTACAGTATGTTTGAGGGTATGTGTCTTGTGTTGTTTATCAGGGAAGGGATGAAGAGCCTGTGGTAAAGAAACTGACCAGCGAACCCATTTTGGTTCTGGACAATCATTTTAACGAGCCTCTAGAGGGCAGCACTTCTAGCAGAGGCCCACTGAACTTCCCTGTGCCTGATGTCAGGTACCTGGTTAAGGAGATCTCTGTGATCTGGCACCTTTATGGAGGAAAGGACTTTGGGAGCGGGCCGCTCTCAGCCTCTCCAGCCCGCAGTCGAGGGTAAGGGTGTGGGTCTTGGACTATTGATTCTATCACAACATTATGAAAATAATGGTAATACAGTATATAAAACATATTTTAATGTTTGAGTGTCTTGTAATGGTAACAAAAATGTAGTGCTACATCTTTAAGAGTGGCTCCAATAGAGTGTTGTGGTTTGTCTGTGTATGTTTAGGGGTACTCCTCACAGCTCCCCCTCTCAAACACCAGTAAGGCAGGCCCGCAGTGGCTCTCGCTCAGGGGGAGGTTGGGGCAGGAATCCAGATGTGTTGATGGAGATCCAGCTCAGCAAGGTCAGTTGGAACAATTTTAAACCTGAGAACTTGAAATAAGTCTGTCACAATAAATTTGTGATGGTACAAATAGCAATGGTAAATTTAACAAAACTGCATTTGATGGTTTTGATGGAATTAATTAACATTAAAGTATTTGTGGTCTCAGGTACGGTTCCAACATGAAGTTTACCCCCTGAAGGGCCCAGGGACAAGTACACTGGCTGAACAGCCGGTATCCAGACAGGTCTTCTCTGTGCAGGATCTGGAGATACGAGACAGACTGGCCTCCTCCATGATGAACAAGTTTCTTTATCTCTACTCCAGCAAAGAGATGCCCAGGAAAGCCCACTCCAACATGGTGATTAAGATTAAAGATTTTAAACCTCAAAGTTTTTTTTTTCTTGGCCTCAACACAATATGTTTAAGGTTTAAAGCTTAAAACAACAAATTACACAGTCAGCCAGACTTATTTACATTGTGGCCATATTGGACCTTGGCAGGTTTTGTTAAACAGATTAATCTCCCGCACTGCTACAGCCTTTTTAACCTTTTTCTTCATGAGGGCCGTTGTTGCAGAACAGTTACTAAAGAATAGACACCACACTTGGAGACAAAATTTAAAAAATGCTTTATGCACGCACGCGCGCGCACACACACACACACACACACACACACACAGTCATAATGCTTTAGTAAACAGTACATGTGCGCACTGATGTTGGCTTTACGAGTGAGGCATGCGCACTGAGCAGGGGAGATTACCCACAATCCCGCAGCGCAGAGCCATTGGCTCAGTTGTGATCACGTGACGCTTGATAGACAAATCGTATACGTACTGCTCATACTGCAAGACCTCGTTCATTTATCAAGTTAAAATGTATTAAAAATTTAACTCGTCTTGCAAAACACTTGCAGACCAAGTTACTCACAATCCAAGGTTTTACTGTATTATCAGAGGTGTCATGCAAGATATTTTAACTGACCATACCACTTAAGACAAATTCTCACAATTTGTAGCCAAAACTGCTCATTCCATTTTAGAAATTACTGTCATGGTCTTCTAAACATCAGGATTTCTGAAACTGCTAGTATAAAACACAGTGCATGCAGTAGTTCTGCTTCTGCATTTGACACACATGGTTTTAATACGTGTGTTGTTTTTGTGTTGTAGCTCACAGTCAGAGTGTTGCACATGCGTCCAGAGGCGGGTCAGGCTCCACAAGAATGCTGCCTGCGTGTTTCCCTTATGCCACTTCGTCTCAACATTGACCAGGTGCATGTTCATAAAAAGCACAACTGTTTTCACTCAGTGACATTGATGATTATGGGTTCTGAAACCTCTTATTGTTACCTTTTTTACCAGCACATATTAAACCATCAGTACCAACAGCAGATGGGAATGTATGGTGTAATGTTCATTTTTTCCCCCCTGGCAGGATGCTCTGTTCTTCCTGAAGGACTTCTTTACCAGTCTGGCTACAGATGTAGAGCTCTTCTCCCCACCAGAACAGGAGGGTAAGCCTTAATATGCGTAATATAAAACACTAGGGTTGTTATTATTTTTTGTGGTGGTTTTCTGCTCATGAAAGTTTCTTTTTTTGTAGCATTGTGTGTATCCACAAAAAAGCCTTCTGGTCCAGAGGTAGCGTGCACATTTGCGAAATCAAGTGGAGGAGCAGGTCAGAGCTCTGCACCAATCATCTCTGTACCAACCCAAACCCGTGCCAGTATGAACGGCCTCGGAGCCTCCAGCCATGAGCATGAGTCTACCGCCACATCTTATACTGATCAGCCTGTTTTCTTTAGGTGTGTGAGTACGCCTCTGTTTGTGATTATTTTCATAAAGTGCTTGATGTATGTGGCTATAACTCAGAGCTTATTGACAATTCTCTACATATTAGTTTTTACTTTTCTCTTTCAGAGAGTTCAGGTTCACTTCTGAGGTGCCAATTCGACTCGATTATCATGGAAAACATATGGCCATGGAGCAGGTGGGCTTTCTACATCGACAACTTGTATCACTTTTTTATGAAATTGCTTTAGCTGAGACTTGATATATGATTATACATATACGGAAAATATAATTCAGGCTCCTTTGAAAGGAACACCATTCTTCCAAAATATATACCATCAGTTTACCTTTTGATAACCAGCTGTCTAACATGGCAGTCCCATAAGTGTCCTATTTATCTCCCAATTAGAATTTAGTACCTACAAAGATTTACAGTATAAGATTTACATCATTTTCATGCTTACATCAAACTAAGATAAAAAAAATTTTTTGTCATATGATAAAAGCGATCATATGGGATAAATTTTTATTGTTTTCCATATTTTTTATTTAAGATTCAATTATTTGTCACATGTACCTTACAGCACAGGGCCAGGGCACTTATTATTTTTGGATATCCCAGTTAGGAAGCTGGGGTCAGAGCGCAGGAGCAGGTAGGATACAGCGCCCCTGGAGCAGATAGGGTAAAAGCCTTGCTCAAGGTCTCAACAGTGGCAACTTTCCGGTTCTGGGGTTTGAAACCCCTCACCTTCCGATCAGTAACCCAGCAACCCACAGCCTTAACTGTTTGAATCACCACTGCCCGCTAGCATGTTTTTTTCTGGAAATCATTGAAGAAAATATTTGAACACTGACACTTTTACATTTTTGCTTCTGTACTCCACCACAATGGATTTGAAACAAAGCAGTCAAGGTGTGATTTAATTCAAGGGTTAAACAAGCAAAAAAAAAAAGAAGTCCATCACATAGTCCCATCATTTTCACAGCTCAAAACATAACTAGACAAAAAACATTTTTAATCTTGAGTCTTAACAGTGTTTTTAAAACTACCAAAATAAAATAAGAATGAATATAAAGAATTAAGTGACTACAAGGTGCATACAGTATTAAATGAGTGTTTCAAAACAACAACCAACAAAAAAGCAATCAAACCAGAACAATTTCCCTTTCTTAAATTGCTACACCAACCCACCACCCATAAAACATTAAATTAATATCTCCGGAGAAGAAACATAATATAAAGAAGGCAAATAAATGTATAAAAAGAAAAAAGTAAGTAAGTAAATAAATCAATAAATAGTCAGGAGGATGTGTTCTGACATCTACTACAGACATCATTAGTGCCTGGGAATACTTAATAGAGATAATAGAAATATATACTCAGCAAAAAAAGAAACGTCCTCTGACTTTCAACTGTTTTTACTTTCAGTAAACTTAATGTGTAAAT
>JAQMYL010000005.1:16405893-16418372 GCA_030014365.1 Clarias pachynema | reverse complement strand
CTAAAGTTATTACCCGCCACAGCCGAATTTTACCCGCATTTGGCGGGTGGGCGGGTGCCAATGTCAAGCCCTGGTGCTATATATAAACAGTACTGTGTATATATTAATTACGATTTATACTTTTGTGTTGATGCTTGTGTTGCTGTTCTGCTCAGTTGCAGTATGGAACTGTAGATAAATTGATATTTCAGTCTTCTACACCTCTGCAGCGTGGTATGCAGGTTGCTTAATGATGTGTATTCACACATTCACTGCCTATATAAGCTGTCTGATGCTGTGTCTCTGCTGGATATGCTGGTGTCCCTCGCCAATGTGTGCACTATTTCAGACTACGGTAAGATTAGACCTATCTAAATATACTCCAGTATTTTTGACGTATGGCTTCCTGACATTTTGCACTGTTACAGCCATGACTGATGTCGTGAAGTCAGTGGTCATTGCAGCGAAACATCGGTCTTGATGACTGTTTGAATGACGAATATTTTCCGCTTTGTGTTTGTGCCCCAGTGCGGCCTGAGTTCACGGATACACTGGCAATAAAACAAGGCCGCCATCCAATCCTGGAGCGCATGGCTGGCCAGCAGCCCATCCCCAACAACTGCCATCTCTCTGAGGGAAGCAACTTTGTTATAATCACAGGCCCAAACATGAGCGGCAAATCAACTTACCTCAGACAGGTGGCCCTCTGCCAAATCATGGCTCAGATAGGTACCCGGACGTGCTATTTTTCAAACACAGTCAGTGTTTGGTTATGTATTTCACGTACTGAAAATACAACAAAGAGATATAGTTTGCCCTTTTACCTATTAATCATATGTACTTACAGTTCAGTGCCTCTGTGATTACCACAGAAAACTAATTTACTCGCCTAAACTCACCTTTGAGTTCTAAACAATTATTGAAATCTAACAGGAAGGATTGTAGGATGGAATTCTACAAGGCCTTACCAAAGCACTTCTTACAGTATGTGGTCCAACAGTTGAGCAATACTGTATATAAAGAAGTAATTCTGGTAACTCAGTAAAAGGACTGATGAATTTTCTAAGCATTTGTGAAATCGTTACACACATAGACTAACAATAGCACACTTGTAACCCTTATCTATAAATTTCTTTCTAAGATAAAGTCATATTTCTTAGAAGATGAATTATAAAGAACTGAGAAATGAATTGAAGAAATATTTTTTTCTAAATTGTATTATTGCAAATGTATGTGGCATTGGCACTTTACAGCTCCTATGAGGAGTTTCACATGTCCTCCCTGTATTTACCCGGGTTTCCTCTGAGTTCTCTGGTTTCCTTCCACTATCCAAAAAGATGCATGTAAATGGATTGACTGCACAAAACATGTCCCTAGGTGTGGATGAGTTTGTGAATGTGTGAGTGCATGTCAAACCCACTGTAGTATTCCTCTATAGAATACCTATTCAACAGATGTTCTACTGTATAGCTAAAATTGAAATGTATTTATTTTACTGGTAAAATTTTAACCTCTCTGTTCTCATAAATTTTGCGTTAGGATCATTTGTGCCTGCTGAATTTGCCTCGTTCCGTGTTGCTGATCAGATATTCACTCGGATAGGAGTAGACGACGATTTTGAGACCAACTCATCAACATTTATGGTTGAGATGAAGGAGGTTAATATAAAAAAACTAAAATATGTACAGTACTGTTGTGCATTTGCCATCTCCATATTCATTTTTATATTGTGCTGTCAGGTGTCTTACATAATACACAATGCAAGTAACAAGTCACTCATTATTATTGACGAGCTGGGACGTGGCACCAGTGCTGAGGAGGGCATCGGAATTTGCCACTCGGTTTGTGAGTTCCTCATCGGGCTGAAGGTACGGTGAACTGATCATAACCTGCGAGAGTTAAAACGCTCGGAATTCTCAGTATGGCAGTGATAACTTGCTTTTCATCTTGGGAACAGTATAAAAATCATTAAAGAACAAGCAGCTTCAACCAGAATGTGTTTTGCAGGCGTTCACTCTGTTCGCCACCCACTTCCTGGAGCTGTGTCAGTTAGAGACACTTTACCCCAACGTAGAGAATCAGCACATGCAGGTCCAGCACATGCGTGGGACTGAAAACAGCACGGAGAATGTGGTCTACACCTACCTGCTGACTCAAGGCTTTTATGAGGAAAGCAACTATGGTAATCTTAATCAAACAAAGGGCAGGTCTCTGAGCTCTCATATTATTTGATGACTAGTTGATAAATTAGAATTAAAGAGTCAGTTTGTTAAATATGAAATAGTGATTGGTTTTAACCAAATAATTAAGTGCCGACAAATTTTAGAAAGTTTATTGCGTTACACTTATCCCTTGTTGTATGATTTATTTAATTTATTATGTTTGAGGTATAAGAGCAGCAGAGAACACGTCGTTTCCACTTTCTATCATCAAGGAGGCCAAGTCTATGTCAGCCATTGTTAGTCAAAAGTTATGGGTAAGGTTGTATTTTAATGTTATAGGGTGTATACTTATATTGGCCTTGTTTATCATTCTCTTAGTGTATATAAACTAAAGGTTTCCACCAGATTTACAAACATTCAAATAACTGTACCCATTTATTCATGTCTCAAAGGCTAAGCATCATAGCGACCCAACCACTCTGCGTCAGGCCACAGTGTTTCGTCTCGCCACAAGATTGTTACAGGTGGGCCGAAACTCCAGGTTGGATCAGGACAGTCTTCGTCTTTACCTAAAAGGCTTAAAAAGACATTATGAAACTGAGTTAAATAAGAGCTTAGAGTCCATGGATACAGAGGAGTGAGTCCCACTGCACCTAGACTAAAAGAAACTGACTGACCTTAGTAGACAGTCTACACTGAATTTGTTGTGTTAATTAAAGTATTTAATACATTTTTCCATATATTGTTCTGATTTGGTTCTCTGATGGTACAAAGACAATTGAAATCACTTTGTTGGTTTATACTCTACAGCTTGTTGAGCAGTAAATGCTTAATCTGACTGAAGATTATATATGCCTAGACTTTCCTACTGAAAAGAAACAACTAAAATATATATTTTGTTTTGTCTATTTTATTTAATTCTAATACGTTTAATGTATTGTTGTTTGTTATAATGTAAGCTCAAATCCTTTAAAAACAATGCATCTTTCGAGACCTGCCTTATATGAAGATATCTACACATGTACTACATTTTTGGGGACACAGTGCAGGATAGATAAAAATTGAGGAGCTTTTTAGCCCTGCTCACAGTTACCATTTTAACCTGGTCAATATAATGCAGTGAAATGGCAGTGTGCAACTAAAAAATGTCTGATTCCCATAAAAGTTTAACATCCAGCACATTTTATATATATGAATAATAATACCTTTTAGCACTTATGAAAAACTGCACACAGTTTCGTCTTTTGTTAGTTACATTACGAGGTGGTATGAAAGAAATTTTGTAACATGCCAACAGATGGCAGCACAAGGCTGCACACACAATCACAGGGAGCACCGACCTTCATAAGTCAGTGTGCCAAAAGACATCGTCCTGTGACAAATCTGCCACAAATTTGTTTGACATGATTTGGCAAGTTTACAGCAATGCTGCAATGAGTCATTCTATGTGTTTTGAGTGGCACCCGCGCTTCAAAAGTGGAAGAACATCACCGGAAGACAACGGGAGATCGGGAAGACCTTCAGTGAGCTCAACCCCCGAAAAGGTCTAAACCATTTGGCAGCTTGTGCATGATGATCGTCGGAGAACAATGAACAACATTGCTGCCATTGTCGGTGTGTCACATGGAACAGTCCAGGCAATCCTCACATGCGATTTAAACATGCGCCGTGTGCGTTCCCAGACTGCTGACTCTGGAGCAGAAGAAACATAGTGTAGAAGATTGGCAAGGACTCTGGCAGCATGCCGTGGATGACCCGTCCTTCATGTAGAGGATCATTACTGGTGATGAAACTTCGGTGTATGGGTATGACCCTGAGAGGAAGCAATAGTCTGCGCAGTGGAAGAGTCCATCATCTTCCTGACCAAAAAAGCAGAGGCAGGTCCGCAGCTCATCAAGTGCATGCTCATCATCTTTTTCGACATTTTTCGATAGGTTTTAAGGTGTCTGAGGGAGGACATATTTCGAAAGTGACCGAATCAGTGGCACAGGAATCTAAAAACATTGTAATAACAACTTGTATTATTGTAGGATGCCTGAACTGGGTAAAGGGTGTAATTCAGAGTGCAATTAACCTGGGTGATATAAAGTACAAGACAAATTTGTGTGGGGAATCCTGTGCTCCATGGAGGGGACATGGAAAACTCTGCACAGACAATAAGTCTAAGTCTGATTTTTGAACTCTGGTATATACAGTAAAACCTTGGATTTCAGAGTGTTTTGCAAGATGACCAAAAATTTGTAATAAATTTTAACTCGATAAGCGAGCGAGGTCTTGAAATATGAATAGTATGTATACGCTGCCGAGATTCACGTGATCACAACTGAGACAATGGTTCTTATGCTTGCAATCCAAGGTTTAACTGTATATATCAGTATATATACTAGTTTACCAGTTTTATTTAATTAAATGCTATTAAAAGATGCTGCATTGAATTTTTTAAGAATTATATGACAGAATAAAAAAAAACACAAAAAAACACTTGATTATTAGACAAAACATCTTTTCAAGAAAATAAATATATCAAGCAACGATGAGCGGGCCCAAGCACCTGTGCCATCACCACCCAGGCGCATCATACAACCTGTGTGCTTTTTTGAGCATTTTAAGATCTCCAAAAAGACATTGCCGCCCATGTGCACTGCAAAACTTGTGTCTTTTGAACATGCTAAGACCCCTTAAAAGACCCAGACGCTGATGTCACTGAATGTGATGACGCAGAGGAAGTCATGAGTCATTTTTAGCATAAGTTTAAGCCACCATTATGGCTGTATGTAATAACCCACATCTCATCGTTCAAAAATATATTAAGTTTTAAGAAATAATATATATATTCACGCAGTACGTTTGTCATCTATTCACACATGACATTGTTTTCAGATAGGCTTAGAAGTTTGAAATAATACATTTTTAGTTAAGATAATACTAGATTTAATTAAAATAAAAAGAGTTTTAATATATATAATATGACAATTCAAGAAAATAAATCAGAACTAATATTTAATATACAGTACTTAAACTTTCAGTTCCTAAACCCTGGTGGCAGCCCCTGTGACCGCGCTGCTCCCAGTTATCGCGAGATCTCGCCCTGGCCCCGCCCTCAACGCGCAGAGCTGCGCCCTTTAAACGCACGGAGCTTTTCTGCGTTCCTCCTTTTCCCACGTCTGCAACGACAATCCCGCCTCCGGTTTCCTGATTGGTCGGTTACAGCGCAGCTTTTGTGGTATGATTGGTGGATAATTTTACACACTTGATTCTGTCTAATAGTAGCACCTGTCACTAGTCTACACCAATACCCGTGTAAGAGGCGGGATTTTATCCGAATACGGGTGTAGGAAATGTTGCCCCTTGTATTGTGCGCAGCAGGGCTGCTGACCCGCCCCCGCGCAACGACACAGGGCAGAATCGCTGCTAGCTGCCGGCTCGGAGCTGCTGTTCATCGGGGCTCTATAACAGAAACAGCATTTCATTCCAGCCGTAAATAACTCTGACAGATCTATCTATCAATCAATCACAACAGGTATGTATGTGTCTTGTGTGTGTATTTAATGCTCTGCATTAGAGGTAGAGCGGCTGTGAGATTAGGGGGGGATTTCTCATGCTGCAGGAGCCGCACACGGGGCCTGCCTCCACCGCTCACTCTGCCTGCTTCTGCTGTGTCACAAGACGGGAGCTTAAAGCTGGCTTCAATTTGTGTGAACAGCGTGATGTTGGAGGATTAGTCTAGCGCAGGACTTAGGAGCGAAACCACGTTAAAGCGACACACGCACTGCTAGCACGAGCTAAACTGCTCTAGCTACTGTAGCTGCACGCGCACAGTTTCACTCTGAATTAACTTGCATTAACCTACAGTGTTAGCTCTCTACCTGCATCTGGTTTTATATATATAATATAAATATAGCAATATATATATATATATATATATATATATATATATATATGCGTTATGCCTTGTGTGCGCTTATCTCTTTATCTCGCCTTTAATCATCGCTCTGTTCTTGAAAGTCTAAATGAGGAAGCGACTTGACCAGCCCTTTTCTTAACATAGATCTGTGCGAGTGATTGTGAGTCGGAAACGATACAGCAACGCTGTTCGTGACGTTAGCCTCGCGCGTGCGTGCGTGTGTGATTTACTCCAACGACTCTTTATGTCGTTTCACTTGGTTAACCGAATAAACCGTTCATCAAGTGTGTCCTAGAGCAGAGCTACTCAACCGCTACTTTTAACTAGGAATCATTTCAAATGTCAAATAAATTCGGTACAAACTCCTCAATTCTATCTATATTTAGAGATGGGGAATCACCAGTCACTTCCTGATACAATATTATCACTTTAAACCGGTACCAATTTAATTACAGTTGAGATTTTATAAGTATCACGATTACTTGAAATATCCTGATTCAGTATTACAATATTTTGTTACAAATTTAACCCATCATTTTAACAGTTTTCTCACTTAAAACTATTATTTCTAAACCGACTTTATTCCCTCCTACCACACAGGATGAAAAAGTGTAAATGGTTCAGAGTGGATCACCTGTAGTGTTATAAAGAAATGGAGACGTTTTGCCCCCTCAAATGTCTCAAAACTCAGCTTGACGGGGAGAACGGGGACAGAACATGGAAAGATTTTATACTAATTTGCATTCTGTATTTTGAGACTGGTGCAAGTATGCGTGTTGAGAGAGCACAGATTGAAGGCTTTTTAATGTGTGATTATTTATTTATTTTATACTGTAACCCCATAAAAATGAGCTTATGTTGTTCCACTCGGAAGCACCTTGATTTTGGAGTCTCTGTGTCAATACATGATTCACATACATACAATTCAATAAATAAGAAAATACTTTAACTTTAATAAGAGCTGCTTTTGCTTTGTCTTTTTTTAAACCCTCCTCTTGCTGCTCTTGATTCCTGGATGACACCATCGCGGTTCTAGATTCAGTCAGGTTCTCTGTGTTATAAATAAACGCAGATTAGTTCACTTAGCTTTTAATAGCGTATGAATGTTGCAGCCTTCTCTCTGTCTACATACTCGGGAAGGTCTTGCGAGTCAAAGCCATGGCCATGTGTGTGTGTCCAATGTTATTCTCTGAATAACGTTGCTCCGAAGTGAATTGTCCATTGTGTTAAGTCAGGGCTGGCCATGAAGGATACATTAGTTTATGCACTCTTCCTGTGACTCCATCTAAAAGGAAACTACTGTGAGGTGTGTGTGTGTGTGTGTGTGTGTGTGTGTAGCTGTGTAGGTGGAGCTAAGGCTGCCACAAGTATGTGTTCCTGTTTCTGATGTTTGCTTTCAGAGCTAATTGTGTAATATGTTGCACAACTACACACAGGCGTGTATTAATGGCCAGCAGTGATGTGTTCAGGATTTTGGACAAGACGTGGAGACCAAGAACACACTAAAATGTGTGTAAGATTTGTGCACACTTCATAGTCTTTCTTTATTTCTGTTAAAGTTGTTCTGCTGTGGTTCTTTAAAATCAAAATGATTAGATAGTATTTATAAAATGTGATTTGCTTTTTCATAGTTGAGTGGAAAGGTACATTTCAAGTGCACCCATCTCATCAAACTCATCAATGGATAGACGGTAAAATGTTCCTTTATATGAGCGAGAGGTTTTAATACCGATTTATTTATAATGACAGGAACCGTCATGAACACCAACACAAATCACAGCCTGTCCATTTGGTTACACAGTGTAAGATTTGATATGGGACAATCACAGAAGGCTTTTCTATGTCCATGTTGTTGAAGGTGTCTACGTGTCTTTGCCAGACCAGACAGGACTCGCAAAGCCTTGGGATTCCAAGCAGCCATTCGCCCGAGAACATTGTTTTCCCTACCTCATTTCCATGCCACAGGACACCCCTCGCAGAGTAGGTGCATCCTGCTCGCTGAAGCGACACATGTAAATAAGGATTCTGCCTTGTGCTTGTGCAAAGTTCAAGCAATCCCTGTAGTATACGCTACCGACATGCATAATAGGGATTCGAAGCAGAAAGTACACGAGTACGCTGCCACACCCATGCCTACGGAGATCACTGCACTTTGGACTGGAGAAAATGGGCTCACTTTGGCAGCTGGATTATTTTCCGAAATTGTAAACTGATTAGCGTCATCAGGGGAATTTATTGCTGTCGGCTAAATATATATGAGTATATAATAGTAGTGGTAGTAGTAATAATAATATGGTACTATATAAGTAAATAATTTACTTATCAACACGATCCGATGGGGGTGTGCTAGGAAAAGGAAGAGGTCATGTGACACAATGAAAAATAACCGAATTTTACAGAAATGGCACGGCATGAAGTCATTTATTGTTCCTATTCCACAGCAATTTGCCAATGTGCACCTTATGTGAATCAGCCCCCCCCCCCTCATCTTAAAGTTAATGACTTGGACACAAGCCCATCCATCCATGACGGTAAAGTGCTTGCACTTTCCATGCATTACAAATAAAATCTCCTTACAGAAAATGCCCATGTTAATACATGTAGTATTTAAAAATATATATTTTTTTATTATTATAACGATTGTCTGCCATACAAGTCTCTGGGATTGAGGAGTTAACTTATTAGGAACTGTGCGTTAATATAATTCTGTGATTTGAATTACTGTGTGAGATTCAAGGAACTAACAGTGGGCATTGGTGGCACAGTGGTTAAGTTTCCCGCCTGCCTTGCGGAAGGCCCGGGTTCAGTTCCCAGCCAATTCCCAAACCTCAGCCACTAGATTCAGTGGCGTAAAACCTGTGCCAAGTTGTGTGTGGATCGGATGGTCCGCGAGCCTTTCGACAGGAGCCGAAAAACAACAATTCAAGAAACCTAAGAGCTAGCAGTTTTCTACTATTTTAAGCAATTTGGTTGGCTCTTTGATTCTTGGTGGTCTTGCACATATGTGTGGAATTTGACACTGGTTTAACACTGACCTGTTGGAGAACATGTTTACAGAGCAGTAGAGCCATGTATATGGTTAGTTAATCACCAGTATCCAGATTAGATTATTCTGCAGTGTGCACATCTTTAGCAATTACTAAACCAAAAGGTTTCAGTGGCACTATCTTTCTTCATTTGTCCTAAAGCATTATGTAACAGCTGTATACAGAACCGCAGTAGTCATGTAGGTTGTATTTATTTCTTTTGACATGTACAAGGTTAAGTCTTTTAGGCGTCAACACAGCATGGTACTGATAAGCTACACACGCTGATAAATTAAACACATCATCTCTTGATTGCTTCTTAGGCATTATTTTTAAAGTGTTGAACACCACTTGACCACAGTGGGACAGTGAAGGATCAACCTTTGACAAAATAATTGCGGATATTTCCTTCAAACATTCCATGGCAGGGTTATACTCCTGAGGGGAAAATGTAATGTTAATAAAGAGGAGCTCTTATGTAAAACGTTGTGTTTTGAGTCGGAGACGTTTCCAAGTAAAACACCCAAAACTTCTCTATCCAAAGAATGTTTAAGCGTCATGTCATTTTCATCCTGACGTGTGTGTGTGTTGTCTTTTTTTGAGTACTGCTTTTTCCATTCTTGGTTCAGTTTAACCAGTAAGTAGCAAAGAATTTAGTCTGGATTCAAGGTAGGCCACCTTAGTGAAACTAATCCAAAAATGTTGTTAAAGGATGTTCACAAACATTTAACTGGCCAGTGTGTACGGAGGAAATAATTGAAATAAACCAGGTATTGTGAAATAATACATTTCCTTAACTCCTTCTAAGTTGTGTATTTATTCAGCTCCTTTAAATGCTCTTGGTTGATTAATGACCGATATTTACAATTGACTTCAGTCACAGACAAGCTTGCTTTCTCTCTAATGAAACGAGATCTGGTCTGAGTGTTCTGTACAGATTAGATGGACGTTACTAGTACTACTTTTCCACTGGACAGTGCTGCATGGCACGACTTGACATTCACCATGATTCTGCATTTTGTCGCTGTTTCCAGACCACCTGTGCTGTAGTTGTGCTGAATGCCAAGCCAGGGCATACCATTGGAACTAAAAATAATGCAGAGTGATGATTGTGCAAATGCTGTCATTATATAAAACTAGCTTGAATTACTTTGTTTTATCTTTTAAATGTACTTTCCGACATTACAGTTTAATAATATACCTTACTGATTTATTTTTATTTCTTGAACCAACAGTAGTCTCCTATTTTGCCTTTTTATTTCTTTGTGCATACAGTAGGTCAAGTCCTAATGGAGCTGTATAGTCTCTGTAGTGCCCTTTATGTGTAGTATAAAGCACAATTTGATCTTGACCCCTGGTGTTTTTGTTGTATTTTAATGTCTGTTGGCTGGCATTGTGTATTTTTAATAAAGGTTAAAGTATTGGCACACGTTGCACAGTTGGAGACCTCATGCTGCCATCAGTACAGGCCTATTTTTAATTTTCCCCATTTTCTTTTTAAGGTTATTTTAAAAAAATGTGTAATATATTACTATCCATTCCAGTGGTGTCATCATTCTCTAACAGCCACAGATTCTCTTTCCGCTTTCACAAGTAGCATTATGTAATCAGAAACTGACACACATTCTCTCAGGATACAGATAATCCTGGCTCTGGATTTCTTGGAGGGTCTCCTCTTTTTTCTTTTTTTTTTCGTCTTTGCTTATTGTTTGCCTTTCTATGTTTGTCCAGAATGGCGATCGACTTGGCTGACTCACAGTACCTCCTCATCCTTGCCCCATCATTGGTCATCATCCTCATGTTCCTCTTCTTCTGGCTTTTCATGAAGGAGACCTCCTACGATGAAGTTCTGGCTCGCCAGAAACGAGATCTGAAGTTGCCACCAGTGAAGACGGATACCCGCAAAAAGACAGAGAAAAAGAAGAGCAAGAAGAAGGAGAGCTGTGGAATCGGAGGTGGTGGGAGTAAAGGGGGTGAATCGGAGGAAGAAATGCGAGATTTCGATTTGATTGATGCCACCAGCTCTACTTTAAACGACGAGCTCCCTGAAGTGGTGCCTGCGCCTCTGCCTGTCTCTGTCCCTGTACAGTCAGAACCACCAACAGGACTGAGGGAGAGGAAGAAGAAAGAGAAGAAGGCGAAAGCTGCTGCTTCTGCTCCTGTGGCAGCAGCATCTCCTCCTCCTGCCGCTCCTGTCACCACAGAGAAACCAGAAGTCAATAGCGCAAAGCCGGTTGTCCATAAGGAGCAGCCGCTCACGCTTAGCAAACAGCCCAGCCCACCCCAGACTCAAGCCACGCCTCCAACTGCAGCTGAATCCACCGGCAAGAAGAAAGCTAAAAAGCAGAAGAGTGAGACAGGTAAGCAGGGTTTACTGCGAGACACGTGGCATTAAGATCAGATGAAGTGTGTGTTTTAAGTCTGTTATACATTATGGTGATGTTTCAAACCGCAAAACCCCTAAAATGAGATATTTTGGCAAGAAAACAGAATGGGAACAGTACAAAAACAACAAATTATTTGAAATAAACCCAGTGGTAGGAAAAAGAAGTTATCACCCATTCGAATAAAGACATGACCAGGTCGTATATACAAGGTGCCGTGTAGGCCATACAAATATTACCCATGCTTATTTATTAAAGGATGAAGAAGCCCCAAAATGTCAGCGCTGCAGAACTACCCTAACCATAAAACACATACTTTTGGACTGCCCAAGTTTTAACACCATAAGAAAGCAATTTCTACCGGAACAAGATTTAAAAAACATATTCTGCAAAACAAAACCAGAAAAACTCTTACAATTTCTGTGTAAATGCACCTAAAGAACCAAATGTAAAATCTTGTTCTTCTGACCAAGACCATGCTATAATGTGATCTATTATTATTATATCCTTTTTTTTTACTTTCCCACTACTCTCTTAATCACTTACATTATAACATAATAAATCAGCTTAATATTTGATGTGAATCTTGCCATGAAATAGCCCGAGAAGCTGATATGGCAATAAATCCAAATACAAACAAATAACTTAATTCATCAATTAAGTGTATTAAATAATGGGCTTTAATGTGTAAAGTTGGTGATTTCTTTCTTTCCTTCTTTCTTTTTGTCAATTTGACTAGTATTATGGGATGCCAGAACAACCCTCAGCACCTCTTGGGAAAAAAAAAGTGCTGAGTCAGTGTTTTAGTTGAATAATTGAAACTCTCATATATTCCTAGATTGATCATACGTCAAGTAGTGATGCGCGGGTCGTCTGGTCGGGTTTGGGGCGGGTAAAGAAATTGTCACTTTATTTGCGGGCGGGTCATTAAAAACAAAATTCAATAAAAAAAATCCATGTATGTTGCGTGCAATTCTGCTGCCAGTCACAACAAAAACAAAGAAATAAAAGTGAAGATGGAAGA
>JAQMYL010000005.1:16363024-16393797 GCA_030014365.1 Clarias pachynema | reverse complement strand
CGTCCTCAATGTCTTTAGATCACATTGTCCCAGTTTGGTGGCAATCGTATAAATTCCCTTGGAAGAGTACTGTATATCAAAATCCATCGGGTGCGTTTTTGCGAATGGCCCAAAATAACCGGCCTCCAGTTGAGTTGAGCCCAGGACATGCAGTGCGAAAGTTGTTCGGCTCAATGAGCTCTAAATGTGTACTGTGTTTCGGGTGCCTACGTGAAAGTGTGTATGAGCTATCCAGCAAAATCTCATGGATGGGGGGCCGATGGGGGCCCCGGGCCACACGACTCTCAGGCATCCTAATGGCAGCAGATTCCAACCTTTCTGCCAATTTTCATGAGTTTTTGAGCATGTTAAGACCCCCAAAAAGTCCAAAAGTGTGGGGGAAAGAAAATCCTTAGAGTTCTGCGTGCCCTATAGTACTTGGGCTCTAATTATTATTATTATTATTATTATTATTATTATTGGCTTTTGGGGTGCTAAGATTAACTTTCCAGGTGACCCAGTTACCACAAGGATCCACAAATAAGACTACTTTGGCACTGTTAAAACAAAAATTTTATTTCATTTGCAGTATTTAGATTTTTTGCACAGATAACAGGAACAGTCGGATTGAATGAAGCTTAAAATCTAGTACAAGCATGACTGCCAGAAAACATTAGTGCAAGCGGTACTTTCCATGCAACCCTGTGGGAAAAAAATTGTATATCACAGGCTTAGTATTAAAATATTTGTAGCAGTTTCTAGTCTTTCTGGTTTAGTCCTCATAAGTTCATTTAAAGTTCTTGAGTTCAGCTGTGTTTTGTTTTTTGTTCCCTGCAGCATGTAAAGGAAGAGAATGACAAATTGAAGCAGCACATTGAAGCCCTACAACAGCGGACTGTAGAGCAGGTGGAGTTCCTCTTTCACATAACTCCAGCTCGGCTGTTCTCATAGTCAACACAGTGTAACTTGCTTATCATCCTTGTTTCCTCATGTTTCAGAAACAATCTGACACATCATTGCTAGAGGAGCTTCAGAGACAGTAAGTTTTCTCAGTAGCAAGAATCAAGCCACCAAATCTTTGTTCTGTAGTCTGCATAGTTACTTAGCTCTCACCGCATTGACGGCCTTAATTCTTTTGGAATATTAATTAAATTAATTCATTATAAAAATTGTATTTGTGTTTGAGTTTTAACAGCTGGAGTCTCCTTTTTTTCATTAGGGTTCAGGAGAAGGATGAGAAAATCAGATCATCTGAGGAGAGTTTAATGTCCGCATTGAAACAGGAATCGGACAGTGTGAAAACTATTGAGGTTTGTGTATGATCTTTTTTTTTTTTTTTTTTTTTTAAATTGAGTTTAAACTCATTATTGATGTGACCGCTTGGTGACCTGTGATGGATTGGTGTCCCTTACAGAGTGTAATCCCGTATTGTGCTGGTGTTTGTCTCGGGATAAAGTGAACATGGATGTATTAATGGAATGTTTAAACCGGTTTCTATATAAAATAACAGCTTGTATTTACTCAGTCAGGTTGCACATGGGTGTGATGTGTAGAAAACTAGGCATCAGGCTTTCTTCCTTCTTCTGGACCTCAAGAAATATAGATGACTAACTGCTTGCCATCCTCCAGAGAAAATGCCAGGCTTACTTTTTGCTAAAACTGCATCTGTTGTTGTTCAAAAGGGATGAGTGGTTGTGCAAATGTAATGTGTTTTAGTTTAGATAATGTGAGCAAAGACGTATAGATGTGCACATGCCTGCTGTTTCAGAGGACAGAGGGGTCCATGTTAGAGTCAGATGAGAGTCCAAATGTGAACCGTCATGATGTGCAAGTCCAATCTGACCAAATGATTGGAATTCAACAATGTGGCTTATTGTAATGTGAATATTGTATAAAACTTGGGTTGGTAAGTGTGACCTGTCTCACACCGTGATTGTGGCTTGATCAAACTATTGCATAGCTTTGTCATTGAAACTTGGAGATCTTTCACCATGTCTGAGATTCCTGTGGTGCACAAGTGGAATCTTTAAGTTCTTCTAAATTGCAGTATACCTCACTTTTACTTTTGGGATTACCAGAATCAAGAAAACAAATATGGAAATGGGTGAGGAAATGTGTATTAACCATACTTATCAGTTCGTCCCTGATGAGCAAGCCGAGGGCGACGGTGGCAAGGAAAAACTCCCTAATATGGCAATAGGAACAAACCTTGAGAGAAACCAGAATCAACAAGGACATGGGGGGGCTTTCTGGGAAGTAAAGCAGATTAAATGCGATATATTTACTTGCAGTTGAGATACACTTAATGGTTAAAAGTTTGTGGACGCTTGAGTTATTGGGATATGACTCCCATATGTAGTTGTTAAACAACTCTTTCCAATTTTTTTCTTCACTTGACCTGGAAAAAACATCGGGCTGTGCGACTCAATAATAATAACAACCGCCATTCCTCTGGGAAAGCTTAACGTTAGATTTTGGAACGTGGCTGTTGGAATTTAAGTCCACTCGAATGCAGTAGCATTAGCGCAGTCAGGCGCTTGTAGTGATGTAGTGTACGTGCAAGAGGAACGCATTTCAGTTCAAGGAAACCTGTATATTTAACCAATTTAAGTTTTTTTTTTTCCCAGGAAACCATAAAAAGTTTTGATCACTCCTACAATAAGCCATTCATTTTCTTACCTCTTAACACTGCCAGGGTTGACTCTGATTTATTCTTAATTTCTGTATTTGAATATGTCCCCAAGTATCTGAGGAAATGGGATAAATGAGGCATATACCCAAGTTAGATTATCCATCACCCAAATTCACATTGCATCGAGCCATCATGTTCATTGTATATTTTAGCTTGATTGATAAAAAAATATTTGTTAATCTACAGGACCTCAAAAACCAGTTGAAGAATGTGGCAGCTGAACTGCATAAAGCACAGAGCAGAGAAACCCAGGAGAACACTGGCATGAGATCCCAGCTTCTGGAGCTCCAGTCTCAGTAAGTTTCCATCGCTGCATTCGATAACGTTTTTAACACAACTAAGCTCAGTACCGTTCCTTCAGTCACTGTTGCTATGTTGTAGGTTATCTACTAAAGATGATGAGATCCAAAGACTAGAGAGAGAGTTTGAAGAGAAGGCCAGAGAAGTTGTTGACAAGATGGTAACAAGCGCTCAGCTCCAAGAGCTCCATTCTCAGTAAGTTTCTATGATGAACTGAGGACACATTGCACTGAAGCACTGGTAAATGAAGACATTATGACTCCTCACACATCTTGTGTTGTGGTATAGGTTGGCTACAAAGGAGAAGGAGCTTCAGATCCTACACAAGGAGATGGAGGAGAAGTCGAGACAAGCAGAAGAGACGATGGAGCAGCAGCAGCAGGTCAGATTATTTGTGAAATCATCATATTATCTTTTGTTTAATTTAGGGCACCAGGAATGGAAAATTATTTTAATCTTGGCAACTCACCCAGTTATGTGCATAATGTAGTTTACTTAGCTAGCCAGCATTAGCTAACATTAGTTTCACTGACCGTAAAGAACAGAGAAGAAAATTAAGTGGCCAAATGCTATATTTCCAGCTTTCTTTTTCAGCCAAACCGTTTATCGGATGTCATTTCTCAGACTGTCAAAGTAGGTTACAGTCATCCCAGCCAAAATTCAGTGATTGGCAAATAATGATAATGAAGCACTGCTTAGTTAGTCTCCTTTGCCCATGGCTCTTCTGCCTCTAACCAGTTTAAACCAGTGTGAGTACAGGAGTTTACCTGGTTATATTATAGAAAAGGGCAATTTCTTTTGTTTGTTTTTGCCTTTTTTTTTCTTTTTCTTTGTTTTTATGCATGAAATAAGTGGTACGACTAAATTAATGAATGAATTATCACTGCTCCTCATGTCAAATGTGCTAATGATGTATATATTAAATCAATACAATTTAATGAAGCTAACCTGAAATACCAATCCCACAATTTGACTACTAATGAAGAAGAATGGCATGAATTTGTTAAAGACATATCATGACAGCATGAGCAGAATTTCTAGACTGCAGTGCAAAGGAATTGAAACGGAGTGTGAACATCTGTTGTAAATGATTGCAAACAGACACATCAGGAAAAGACTAGAGAAGGCATGTATGTATCTGATGAAACACCTGTGACTAGTGTCAGAGTTTAATTTTGATTAAATTCAGTTTTATATAGCGCTTTTAACACTGGTCATTGTTTCAAAAAAAGAGCATCTTATATGGAAATGTCTGAGGAAATGTGTATAAATCATACTCATCAGTTTGTCCCTGATGAGCGAGGACGACGGTGGCGAGGATAAACTCCCTAATATGGCAATGGGAAGAAACCATGAGAGAAACCAGAATCAACAGGGAGCCCATCCTCATATGGGTGATATCAGATAGCAGCGATTGATCTGCAGTCGTACTGTGCGTTTCTTTTTGAGGCTGGACGTTCAGAATAGGATGGAGAGGTGTTTCAAGGAAGTCCACTTTCCTTATTGGAGGCTCGGAGCGCCATGTGTTGCATGCCAGAGAGTAAGAGAGGGAAGAAAAGAGAGATAACAGTTGGGAATGGTTACAGTCACCTAAGCAGTCACTCCACCGTCAAATGCTGATCACCCTCATGCTAAAGGAACCCTAAACACAATCAAGTTGAATAACTTAAAAATGCTGACACAAGCAACCCAAACCTGCGGGTGAACGAAATGAGTTCTACTGGAGCCGGCAGTGTAAGTGTGAATATGGGCACAGCTGGCGGAATAGGGACACACTTCAGGTGAGGGATAGGTGACCATAGCTAACCTCCTGTTGGCTGGAAATGCTATGCATCCAAATGTCGACAGTTGAGAGCGTCTATACTGTAACCTTCTCAAAAACAAGTGGGAGCTGAAGGCAAGAGGTTCAGAGTTCAGAAAACAACCCATAGGATTATAAAACTTGGCTCTGATTTACAGTATACGACAATTTCCTTCAGTCACGTTACGCAACAAGGTGGGGGCAATATACTGCTGTTCATCATCACACTGGGAAATAAGGAGCCACATCTAAAAACGGTGGCATAAAAGAAAGGATTGTTTATTCTGCATCACCTGGAAAGCCTGGAAAGTCACTTTGTGCTTGACATTTTTTTCAATCCTCAAAGCAGTTTCTATAATTGAAAGCTATGTGTGGGTGTTAAGGGATTGAAGGAAAATCTATTAAGAGGAGGGAATCTGTAGGAATGCTACAGATTTTTATAGGGGAAGATTCAATGTCTAAAGGTACAGATCAGCAGGAAGTACTTCCAGTGAGCAGTAAGCGAAAAAAGCCATATGGGCATAACCTTCCGAGTGTCACTCTCAAGTACCACCGAAATTCTTCCAAAATCCTTTTAGAAATGATCTGAATGTAGTCATTGAGAACAATTGACGTTAAGGTTAAACAGAACAGATTAGATAACATGACACTGAATGGTACATGGCAGACACATTCAAAGGGATCAGAAGTAATCAAGTCCATTTTTGTGTTTTGTCCTGATGCATGGCCAGATGATGATTTTACCCATGATAAGGACGGAGATTAACACAATAGAGAGTTTGTACGAAGAGCTCTTGACAGAGAATGGATGTGTTTGTTATAGTTGTTCAGAGTGTATTGAGAATGCAGAACATGGTAGTGAAAGGTCAGTTCATGGATAAGCTGTACACTCAGGATTGGAAAGTGATACTTGGGAAGATCCAACTGTCTGGAGGAGGGGTGGGGATTAAAAAGTGTGAGAGCAGGGTAAAGAATAGAGAAGTGAGTATGGATCAGTGAGAATTGAGGGATATTACATGATTGCGTTTAATGTTACTTTTGTGTATAAGACATGGCAGACAATGGGAGGCAGAGCAGACAGTATAGAGAAGTTAGAGAAAAGGCAGCGTGAGGCAAACCTGAGAGAACAGTGAAGCACAAGCACAATGTACATGTGTAACATGAATGATACATTTTTACTGATTTTCCAAAAAAAAAACTCCCAAATGTTTGTGTTTAAAAGGCAAAGGTTTGTGTAGAGTTCTGCATAATGTGGCTGAAAATGAAAATAAGGGTCAGGTGTCAGGAAATTTAAATATTTCTTTTTGTGTGCATGTATATTACATGACCATGAAAAGAATTATGATGCACAATATTTGATGCATGATTTTCACTACTGTTTAAAGATATTGTGGATTTCTTCAGCAGTTCAAAAGCTGCTTGAAATCGAACTTTCCAGTGAATATGGGTATTTTTCTATAGCGTTTTTAGCACATACAGTAGATATTGTCGCACAGCAGCTTTACATAAATCCACATATACAGTAGATTTAGATTATGAATAAGTTTTAATTTGATGTCCTATTCATGTTTTTTTTTTTTTTTCTTTTTTCTTTTTTTTCCCCCCCGTAAGTTGCATACCTAAATCTAAATGGTTAATAACTTTATTTTTTTGTTCTTCTATAAACCCCTTATACAGCAGATGGCATCAGCAGTTCCCAGTAAGGAGTTACTGACGGCGTGAGTTTTTATTTATTTTTAATTTTTTTCCCCCTCCACATTTACTGGATGGCTTTATTCATAAGAAACAACATTGCTGATTGTGTTTACATATGGCGCATTTATCTTTTCAGGATTGCTGAAAAGGACAGGCAGCTGTCTGACGTTCAGGCTGAGCTACATGAACTAAAAGAGACAGTGGAGCTTTACCGGAGGAAGAATAATGTAAGGATGAGGTTTTTGTTTCAATATTTCCTCTTCAACTCATACTCCATAATCACTATTCCTTCCATTAAAAGTGGCAAATAGATTTTTCTTTAAATGCTTTTATGTTGTTGTTTTTTTTTTCTTATGCCATCATATTTATTAG
This sequence comes from Clarias pachynema, assembly GCA_030014365.1. Classification (NCBI taxonomy): domain Eukaryota; kingdom Metazoa; phylum Chordata; class Actinopteri; order Siluriformes; family Clariidae; genus Clarias; species Clarias pachynema. The sequence continues at coordinate 16,386,958 of JAQMYL010000005.1, read as the reverse complement.
TAAAACTGAATTCTGCATGTGCATGAGTTTTCATGATGCGGATGATCCACTACACGTGATGAACTGACACCTGCCAGGCTGGGTGTGTGTGTAAACATTGGGCATCTTCAATATGTCTGTGACATTCCTGCTGCATGCTGTGCCTCAATCAGCAAGATTTTGGGCTGAAAATGGTCGATGACTTAATCTGGCTGTACATATCACAATTATACAGCATCTTTGTGGTGCAGTTTTGTAATCATGCAGTCGGTTTGCATAACCATACGACAGAACAAAGCCAACAAAATATAATATTTAACCTGTGTCTTTTAGTGTGTTGGGTTTCATAGATGTTCCTTTGTTGTAACAAGTGTGTGATGCACTCAAAAATGGTGCATCTAAAAAAAAAATCGAATATTGTGGAAAAGTTTTTATTTCTGAAATTTGATTGAAAAAGTCAAACTTTCATATATTCTAGATTAGTTACACACAAAGTGAAATATTAAAAGCTTTTATGTTTTCATTTTGATGATTAGGGTTTACAGATCATGAAAATGAGAGAATTCAGTACCTCAGAATTTCATTTTGTATTTAAGTAATTTACTGTACATCCTGTATAAATACAGTGCATCTTGTGAAAGAGTGCTGTATTGACAGTTGTCCAGAAGATGATCATCGACACCCTCTAAAAGGAAGATAAGCCATAGAAGGATATAACTGAAATTGCTGGCTGATTGCAGAGTGCTGTATCGAAACGTATTCATGGAAAGTTGACTGGAAGAGAAAAGTAGGTAGGAACAAGCTGCACAAACAACAGGGATGACTGCAGGCTTTAAGAAGTTGAATCAGCAATGGAGTTTCACAAAGAGCAGAGTGAGGCTGGAGTCAGTGTGTCAAAAGCCACCATGCACATGTCAACAGAAGATGGTCTACAACTGTTGTATTCCAATATTGAGGAACAAGCAACATTCTGAACCAGAGACAATGTCAAGTTTCTTACCCGGGCTTAAAAGAAAAAGAACTGTAATGTTGCTCAGTGGTCAAAGATCTCTTTTAAGATGAAAATCAATGTTGCATTTCATTTGGAGATCAGAGTCACAGAGTTTGAAGGAAGACTGCAGAGGCACAGAATCCAAGTTGCTTGAAGTCCAGTGTAAAGTTTTTCACGTTCAGTGATGATTTGGGTTGCCTCGTCATTTGTTGGTACTGGTCCACTGTGTTTTATCAAGTACAAGGTCAACGCAGTCGTCTATGTGGAGATTTCAGAGCACTTTCTGCTTCCGTTTGCCTACAAGTTTTATGGAGATACTAACAGGTTTGCTGACCATGACGGTGCTTGGCCAGACAACTTGCCTGATTTATAGGCGACTGTCAAGAGGAAGATGAGAAACAATGATGCAGACGAGCTGAACTGTGATATCAAAGCAGCGTGGTCTTCACTAATGCAGGCTGATGCCATGCAGCACTGATACAATAATGTTTGCTAAAGTACCCCTGAGACTCAATTTTTGGTAATTATTGAAATGGAAACAAAATAAAGGCTTGAAATATTTCACTTGATATGTGATGAATTTAGAACATGAGGGTTTAAATTTTTTAAATTAAATAAAATAACTTTGCTGAAATATTAATATCTTTGCGGATGCACTGTAATTCTAATATCGCTGCCATACTGCTTGGCAAATCTTTGCTTTTATTGATCTATCATGGTACTAGATAGATGAAATTAAGGCTATGAATTTCTTTTCAAAATCGTTACTCCCCCATGTTCATCTCTCCTTATTTTATTGCAGGATACTTTGACTTTACATTTGTACCATTTTCAATGTTTTTTTTTTATTTTTTTATTTGGCCAATGGGAAAATGGACATTTTTTCTTTTTGTTTCTATTTTTCTTTTTTTTTATAAGAAATGTCTGTTTAATTGATGATGCAGTGATTCCAAGATCTCCTAGCAGTTGGGGTTTTGTTCAACGCATATGAGAGAAGGAGTTAACAGCGTGTTCTGTGAGGTGTTTGTAAATCTGAAATGTTACCTATAATATGGGTAATATGTTGATTAGTATGAGTTTAGCATTTGCTTTTTTTTTTTTTCCCCCCAATTCCAACTATCAAACATAACCCTCCTTCAGTTGGATTTATAACAATACCTGAATCATGGGTCTTAAAAAATAATGACGCAGGTCTAAGTACAGCCATTGCGTATGACACACATTTTTTTCTTGACTAAATGCTTGTGATATGTTGAACTATTAGTGTTAAAAGTGAAGGAATTTTTCAGTTAGCGGCAAGTTTATAGTGCTGAACTGAAAAACGTGTTTCTTTAAAACTGACCAGGAGCTTCGGGAGAAAAACTGGTGCGCTATGGAGGCGTTGTCAGCCACCGAGACCATGCTTCAGGGAAAACTCAGCAAGACCGCCAAGGTTCGCATCGAAATACTAGTCTGCTTCATTTTTAAAGCCAAATCAGAGCACCTCAACTACTGCTAATAATTGAGCAGTTCGATTGTTTTCATTTTCATTAACTCTGGCATGTAAAGCTGCAAACTCATTTTTATGTGTCATAACAGCTACATGGCTGCGATGCATGCAAACTAACACTATTGAAAGTTTAAGGAAAAAAAAAAACTTTCTTGGAATTGAATCATTACATTAATTGCCTTGATGCTTTGATATGCAGTTTAGTTTTGCACCTTTTACTCAAGCATTCTTATAGTTAAAAAAAAAAAAAAAAACATTTCAATTTTATGACTAAGAAATAAAATGAGTGTGCAGCTGAAATCTGGTTTAGGTGGTCATTTAGTTTAGGAATCATTTCACTGTCATGTTAGTCCACCTCATGGATATTTTTCACATAACCCTGTCATTTCTTTCCGTCTCTACCCACCATGTCTCTATCCTAAATTAACGATGGTGAATCCAGCACCCAAGCACAGACAATTATCAGCAGTCTATGGTGAAAATAAGAAGCCTTATGCTTAATAAATTATATTTTTATGTCTGGCAGGATCAACAGTAAGATTTTTTGACACTTACATTTTTCTTTTCTTTTTTTTTTTTTTTTTTTTAAATCAAAGTATTGGACACTATTTCTGTGTTTGTGTGTGTTAAAGGGTTTGGTCCGGTCCATGTTTTGTTCATTCCATGTGTGATCTTATAGCCTCTGTGAACACAGTGAAGTCTGAAAATATGTCGGTAATTCAGTCTTCTAACATGAGCTTTCCTTCCTGGACATGTGCGGAGATGCTAAATGCAGAAAGCTATTTGCATAATCTATAAACAGGCACAGGACAGGAGCTCTGCTTACACACCGTGTGTGATTCTTCTGCGCATTTAGCTTCTCTTTAGTGCATTGGGATAAAATCTGCTCCCTTTATCAGACATCTGATGCACAGCACCTGTTGTATTGACTCCGAATGTGAATATATTTTCCTTCAGAGTGCGTTACAGCTTTGTGACAAATTTTGGCCTGGGATTATATGTGTCCTGAATGAATTTGCATCGTATTATTCCTGGTAAAAGTAGGAAGAGTTGCTTCGTAGGTTTTTAAGTGTGGTGACTACTGATGGTTATAACTGGTTACTGATGGTTATAACTGGTTATATATTATAGTTGGTGTGGTTTTAGGGTATTTGTCGTTTAATCTAAGTTCACACTAGCAAGTGACATACACTATATGGACAAAAGCATTTGGCCAAACCTGCAATAAAATCGTATCCAAACGCATATACTTCAATATGGAGTTGGTCCCCCCCCTTTTTTCTACACTCTTCTTGGAAGGCTTTCCACAAGATTTTGGAGTGTTTCTGTGGGAATTCGTGTTCATTCATTCTGTAGAGGCCTGGCTTGCAATTTTCATTTCATTCTAAAGATCCAAGATGAGGTCAGCGTTCTGTGCGGGCCAGTCAAGTTCTTCCACACGGAACTCATCAAACCATCTCTTTATAGTTCCTACTTTGTGCACTGGGGCGCAGTCATGTTGGAATAGAAATAGGCCTTCCCCAAACTGTTGCTACAAAGTTGGAAGCAAAGCCTTGTCCAAGATGTCTTGTCCTTAAGATTGTCCTTCAAAGAGGATAAGGGGCCTGATTTGAAACGTCTGCATTAAATAATTAACAGGTTTGCCCAAATACTTTTGTCCATATAGTGTAGTTTTTCATTTTTATTGTATATTTATGACATGGGGTTTTTCTCAGTCAACTTTACTTGCTACGTACAATTAGTTCGCTAATTTAAGCACAAACCTGTAACATTTGTTCCATATACAACTTCTAATTAAATTGTATGCGATATTACCAAAGGGTGAAGGAATAGCAGAGAAGCAACAATTGCGCCTTTGGAATAACTCTTATCGCTAGTACGGTTAGTTTCCTTTTTTTAAACTGCTATGCCGCTGACTAGTGACACATCTGCAAGTGACAACAGTAGTGGTCGCTAAACATCAAAAAGTAAAGAAGACATGCAGGGGCAGTGGCGGCTTAGTGTTTTAAGTCTCCAAGTTACTAACCAGAAGGTCGGCAGTTCGAGCCTCAGCTCCGCTATGTTGTTGCTGTTGAGCCCTTGAGCAAGGCCCTTAAATCTGCTCCAGGGGCGCCGTAAAAATGGCTAACCCCAGGGCTCTGATCCCTGCCTTCCAACAAAACTGTACAGTAATATGTATGTGCTGAATAAAGGCTAAACAAAATAAAAGAAATTATCCAAGCTGGTGAAGATTAACACAAGTAGAATAGGCAGCTGTGCAACAGAAAAGCAGTCATGTCTGTTTCATGTTCCATGCAGACATTGACCTCATGTTCTGCCCCAAGGAAATAAATATGAAGCTGCTTAGGATTCGGCCTAACCTAAAAAAAAAAAAATACAAAAAAAACCTAACAAAAAACCGCTGATTTGAGCTGTGAAAAAATATTAGAAATTAACAAATTTGTGATAGCAGTCAGAACACTGCCAAAGTTTCATTCACCACTCATCCATCAGACAGTTACAGCAATACTACTAAGGATAGGATGATTAAGTGCAGACTGTGTATGAATAGTCAATGGTCTCAGTATCCTGGTACTGTAAGAAAAATCTAAATTTAGCAAAGATCTTTAATTATGTTACAGTATAGTTTGCTTGGCAGTGGAAACAATATCATGGTTAATCTCTCAAGCTGAGCTTTGCTAATAGCACAATGTTATTATTGTTTATAAAGACTTGGTGAAGTTAGCTCATACAGTATTTATTCAAGCAATAAAGGGGAAATCTTTTTGGCCATTGTACTGTGCGTCAATTGTTTTATAGTACAACCATTCAGTGAAATGAGGGTTTTAGGTTACACTGGGTGGGTGTGTGTGTATTTAGTTGCAACAATTCATGTACTTCTTCGATAGGGTGTGTTTACAATCACTATAAAGTCCAATGCGTGAGTCACACTTGGATCACTTCTCGGGTGTCTGGATCTTCCAAAAAAAAGAAAAAATAAATACTACTAAGTGTAGAGTTAAGGTTTTTTTTTTAAACAGCTATTTTGGACAGCCATTGAACATTTCATTCCAACAACGAAAAGTAACTAAACTCGTTACTCATTTCTCTGTGTTCTTTTGTTTCTCTCTGCAGGAGAGTCAGACATCACTGGAGGCTGCTGAGGCTGATTGTCGAGCAGTTCTGCACAGACTTCTCCCACATGTGCCTCTTCCTACTGACCAGGTGCACAATGGAAACAATGGCACATTCGGTAAAGTCAAAAAAAATAGAGCAAGCCTTTAATATCTTTTTTTTTTTTTCTTTTCCTTTAGAGCCATAAAGAATGGCTGCAGAACTTTGAGAGCTCCATGGCTTCAGCTGATAGGACAGGCTCTGCACCAGACGCAGACGATAGTTGTGTCCAGGTAATGCACGTTACCACGTTTTACATTTAATCCTGTTTTTAGTGCGAGGGTATATTTTTCTCTTTGTTTGTCTTCATTGTTACTTCTGTTGATATTTCCTCCAGGATTTGACAGAAAAGTTAAAAGAGGCTGAAGAGGCCCAGAAAGTATTACAGAAGGATTGTGAGACGTACAAGAAAGTCTTAGCAGATACGGTAAGAAAACTGCAGCCTGCTCTTTTTGGATGAATAAATCATGAATCAATGGCATTATTTTTCACTTATTCAGTATCCTAAGCATATAATCCTGTCCTTCTGATGTTCTGAGCTTGTGTTGTCAGCTTGGTTTGTACATGGATCTCTCTAGTGCCAGACTATTTTCTAACTTAGCTGTGTTTTTAGGAGGGCATCCTGCAGAGGTTACAGAACAGTGTGGAAAAGGAGGAGTGCCAGTGGAGGAAGAAACTGGACCTGGCACAGAGCGAGCTAAGGGAGGTGAGATTTTACAGTAAATGAGTCACAAAAATGTCTAATGATTTGTACATTATTATTAGTTGGAGGCATTAGAGTTATTGAAAGATTTAGATGTAATGCCAAAGTCTGCATGTTGTAATGAATCTCACTTCAACTTAACGCTGTAGCTCGAAATGCGAAACCTTATTTCAGGGTAAGAATCGTCAGTGTACATAAGGAAAATGGAATTTATCACATACCCTGAATATCTTCCACGCATTTTAAATTGAAAAAATACTTTTTTAAGGCTGCGCAACATACAGCTCCTAACGATGGCTGTCAGTTTTAAAGATTCTTGATTGTATTCAAATTTCTCAAGTTTCTTATTAATAGATTAACGTTTCTCATGTTTTTATCCCTAGATGACATTGAAGGTGACCGTGTTGGAACAGGAAGTGGACAGACTGAGCTCAGATGGCGATCTGGAGAGTGTGAGTTAGTCAAAGTATTCTAAAGGAAATGGGGCGGTAGAGGAAGTTCTAGAGTCTGTGCAGGGTGTAAAAGAAGTTTTTTTTTTTTTTTTTTCCTTTTTGACTTCTCAAAAACTTATTTTTAAGATTGTCATCAGCAAGTTTTGCTCATTTCATCTATCTTTATATTTCCTTCGGCCTTTCATACCCGACAAGCAGACTATGTCTGCGTGACATGTGTTTGAGCATTATTTATTTATTTATTTTTAAATCCCACTGTAGCTGAGAAGAGAGAAGCAGCACCTGGAATCTGAACTGCAGAGAGCGGAGCGCGAGAGTGCCACTTATGTGTCTGAAGTCCGAGAGGTACGCAAAGTACAGTATAATGCTCACTCGTACATGTGATCCGTTTTGTGTTACATGTTTTAGTGTCCTGTCCTTTTTGTGTATAACATTCATTTTTGATGCCAAACACACCTTAGCCTTTCTGTTACTCACAACGTTTAGAACTAGCGTCCTCAAATCTCAGCCCCAATATTATAGGTCATATTGGTTGCCAAAAAACTTGAATGCGAGTGTAGATTTAGAACATGACTGTAGATTAGTCTGTGTTTATTATATGGTATTTAACATCTCTGATTAAACATCATGTGTTTTGACCATGCCTGAAAACAGGTAATTAATGTAACCTCCATCAGTACTGCTAGCAGGTTAGTTTATTTATCTAATGTACAGGATGCTGCTCATGAGTGTGAAAGTACTATTATGAGACATCCTGTGCAGGACATAAGCCTCTTTTAATCATGCGTCCCTTTACATAACTTTTGCTGGAATTTACATGCTATAAATATCGATCTGGAAATCATACTTCATAATCAAACAGGACCAGTGTTGGGAACCACTGATTTACACAATCCGTAAAACTACCTTTCTATGCATTGTCTAAAATGTTACATATTCCATTTCTGAAAAGGGCTATAGCGTGTATTCATGATATGAATTTCACACAAGGCTAATCCTTTAAGGAACTTAAGCTAGATTACTTAATATTCAGATTTCGGTTCCTCAAAGTATTTTTTTATGCTCGTTCATACAAAGCAGAATAGTCATAATTAAGTCATAATCGTTATAACTTCTAAGGCAAGACCCCTGTACACACTGTCCAAGGCCTCGCGCAGTATGCAATGTTGTACTTTATAAACTAAAACCGGAGTGATCCTGCTTTAGTAATGGAGCTAAGCGTTGTCTACTTCAATCACAGTGCTGTGCTGCGTGTAGAATTAATTGTGCATATTGCAGATCAACAAATTCCACCCAGTTTCCTGAACTTAAGCTCATTATATTATAAAAAAAAAAAATAACAAAAACAACACAGTTTGAATACGTTGCTTCGAGTTTGTTTTAATATACCCCTGAACCCCGTTACACACTCACCACAGTCACTTGTCAAACTTCATTTCAGCTTAAAGATCTCTTGACCGAGTTACAAAGTAAGCTTGATGGCTCCTATACAGAGGCTGTCAGGCAGAATGAGGAGCTGAATTTGGTAAGCGCTTCTCCTCATGCAGTAATATCTCTCTGCTCCTCTTCGCCTGAGCTAGCGCAGGATCAGGGGACCTAACCAACTACTAGCTTTTTACTTTCTATTCTATGGGAACAGGACCTACACAACTTGCTTCTCTGGTCTGTGCGTGTGTCCGGTCTTAGTCCTGCTTTTTCTTTTTCTCTCTGATTCGCTCACAGCATTAACATGTACGTTTACTATCTTGTCGTCCTGTGTTAGTTGTTTGTGCTCGTCCTTTGCTGTCATTTCTACAGCCTGTCCAGTATTCTTTCGAGAATATTTTCATGTTTTAAACATGATCCAGTACCCTTTATTAATCAGTTCATATTTATTAGCTTTATTATGCTGCACAACTACAGCAGTCAGTACTTGTTTGACAGAATGTGTTTTTAATTCCAGGCTTAACAAACTGCAGCCATCATCAACAGAACTATAAATGATTATAAATTATAAATGACTCCTTTACCGATTAAGTGATTAGAGGTTAACACTTGGATGGTTTGGGCTTTTTTTTGGTTTTAGCTGAAGACACAGCTGACTCAGACCCTGGGCAAGCTGGAGATGGAGGAGAGCGAGCGAATGAAAGTGGCTGGAGATCTCTACAAGGTGAAGTACAGAGATTAGTGGGTTTGGAGTTTAGATTTGCTCTGACTAATTGGCATACTGACTCATTTTTATATCCTGACAGGCACAGCAGTCTCTGGAGCTGATCCAGGAGGAGATCTCGAAGGAAGCAGGGCAGAGCAACCTGATCCAGAACAGTAGCCTAACTGCTGAGGTGATGAGGAGGCTTTTGCCTTTTTAATGGGAGCTTTATCAAATCATGTCCACAGTAAAGGAGATGATGATCAGAGATGCTTGACATCCTGGGTTTATAGTATCATGTACAACCGGAATAAGAACAATTCTATTCGAATGAGTTTTGTTTGTTAAATCTTTTATGTTTCTGCGAACAGTTAGTAAAAGTGCTATGATTTCTTTCCTAGGAAGAGATAGAGCACAAGGAGAAGATGGCTGCAGGGTTGAACCAGACAGTGCAGGAACTACAAGAATTACTACAAGCTGTCAATCGGCAACTTACCAAGGGACAAGAGACGGTGAGGCCTTTATTCCCGGGTGTAAATAAATCATTCATTAGCTAACCCAGCGTGCAGGTTCAAGGTCCGAAGTGCTTGCGCAGTCCCATATTACTTGTCCCTACCATCTGTGCTGTCTGACTGACATATTGGGATGCTCTTTTAACATGGAAAACTTGTTAAATTTGAAAACCAGATTGGAAAAATTCTAGCTAATTTAAGCTTAAGAAAAGCTTAATGGTGCTAATGAAAACATCCTCTGCCCAATTTAACCCAGGACTGTTAAAACCGCAGACTTGGATTGCTTGCCCAAGTTGGTTTGGTATCGATCAGGTCTGACATCACATGCAAGAGATGACATTGCAGATTTTGTCCCCCTTTGCTGCTGTAATAATCTTCACTCTTCTGGAAAGGCTTTACATTTTAGGATTTGCTCTTTCAGCCACAATAGCATTAGTGAGGTCAGGTGAGAAGGCATGGGCTGCATTTTTGGCATTTCAGTTCATCACAGTAGATGAGGACAGGGCTGGGTGGAAGGTATTTGAGTACATATTTCATATTCATATTTCTACTTTACTTGAATAGTTCGATTAGAGGATCCTTAAACTTCTAGTCCACTATATCTTGCAGCAAATATCTGTACTTGTACTTTTAACTACATTAAACATAACAGTTTGGGACGTGTGACGATTACAAATTCCTGGCCTAAACATATAGCTAGAAATAGATAGTTTGTGTATTATAATAGTGGTAAGGTAAAGTAGCTTCATGGATAAATGTATTCATGCGAACTGATGGACAAGAATGAATACATGATCATCTAGCACATTTTGCCTTGGACAAAAAGTCTGCAATGAAATTTCTGTCCTTGTCTGTGTATTATTCTGCAAATGCATCTGTTGTGATTTAACCTTGCTGTAGCTATTAATCAACATACTGTATACGGAGTGTTAACGCTGTACACAGTTTCCACATATATGCGTGTTCTTGATTTTGAACGGATCCTCCATCATAAATCATCATAAATTATCAGTAAAGTCTCTATCATCAATCGAATTGTGCCCAGGCTGACGAGTGATCTGTTCAGCGTGCCTCTACGTACTTGGGTTTAAAGTGATCTCTGATTTTGTTTGCTCTCTTATTTCAGTGCGACGGAGACAAGTAGCCGAGAAAGTAGTGTGCGTGTCTTCTGAAGGCCAGTTCTATCCCACCCACAGCAGATACCCTGTTAAACTCTGGCTCTCCGGTTTCCCTTTACACCTGATCTAACGTGTGCTCTATAAACCCACAGCACCGACCCAGCCCCATCTAAGAAGAGCAGGGATTGGCCAAAGCATGGCCACATACACTCCATGAACCAATCCATCTGGATCCTTTTTCTTGACTATCAGTTTCTCTACTGTGGCATTCCTTATTGTCGGTAGAGTTGCCAGAGCTAAGCCATCTGAACAGACACAACGGTTAGACTTGTTTATGTTTTGATTAATTTTTAATCTCTTTTCAGTTGAACCACTTTGAATACTACATCTTTGTTAGCGTTCTTTGACAGAAGGGTTTTTATCCTTTCGTAAAAATGAGAGTTGAGAATATGTGTGTTTTAAAGACTCTGAGATAACTGTGTACTGACACTCCACTACATTTGTTCTGCAGTCTTGAACTTGCTTAATTGCGTAAAATCACGCACGCGAACAAATACACCACATGCATTGAGGTTCCTGAATGTTATGTCTTTTTCCCAGGGTACCCATTAAAAAAAAAAAAAATGTCTCTGTTAATGAAAATGGCAGGTGTGTGTGTGTGTTACGTGCTACAAGTTAACACCAATGCAACAATCTGGTCTTGAAAGGCAGGCACCCCATGCAGCAGATACTTCTACTGTAATTATTCTCAAGTACAATGGAAGTGGGAAAGGGACATGTCATAATCCATTCAATACACTCTTTAATGTATTTCTTTAACAAGGAATATTTCATTTTTTGTTAAACTGGTGAGCGTTATTAAAAGGGATGCTTGATAAATAAACAAAGTCTCATATCATTTTTGTTACAGATTCTTTGAAGGCAGTGTTGAGAAGGTAGTAATTACTCTATATTAAGGCTGCAAATTATTGTAACAATACTAGAAGTAATGGCGTGTATTTAAATAATGGTCCTCTGTGTACAAATATTATTGGATTACTAGCACTGTGTCATGTTGAACAGCAGGGGCAGTCATCCTCCACCTACTGCCTCACTGAACAAGTCTACTTATTGTGCAGTCCCATAGACTGTTACTGAAATCGCAACAGTCTCATTGATTGATCCCAGGTACAGTAAGAGGAGGCCTACAGGTCTTAACATATTTCCCAAGGATAATGATTCCTACTTGAGGATTCAGGTTAAAAGCTTTTAGTTTAGATATCAGAACCGGGAAATACACGGGAAATGTACGTAGTGATCTCAGCAATCGTGGGATAGTTGCTGTTGTCAATGTCTGGATTGAGTATTTCATAAACTGCTGATCCTTTGGGAACACACTAGTTCTCTAGAGATTACATAGTAATTTTGGTGTAAACAAAATAGTTAGTGAACTGCAGTACTGTTAGTGGAAATGCCTTGTTCATGTGAGAGGTTGGAGAAGAATGCCCAGATTGGTCGAAGCTGACAGGAATTTTACAGCAAATCAAATAATTACTATTTCCTTTACGACCGAGGTAAACCATAAAACAACTGTCAAACCTTGGATGGACTACAACAGCGTAAGACCTCATCAGGTTCCAGTCCTGTCAGCCATTCATGAGAATCTGAGTATTCAATAAGAAGCAGCTCGCTGAAACTGGACAGTTAAAGAATGGAAAAAGACTAGGCAATGAATTCTGATTTATAGCGATCTAGTTTTGGTGAACCTGTGACCACAGGAGCCTTAGCCTGACCAAACAATAATACTATTCAACCTAGTAAGGGAGGGGTAAGGATGCAAGTAATAAGACATGATATTTCTAGGTGATATACAGTATGGTCCATAGGTATTTAAACGGTGACTTTTTCCTTTTAAATTCTGCGTCAGTCACGATCACAGTGGATTTAAAATGAAGCCAAAACAAGTCAAAATGGCACCTGAGATAATCTTGTCCAATCTTGTGTGTATATATCAATAAACATCAGTGACCCAGTTCCACTGGCTGCCCTACATACTTATGCCACAACACTGTCTCCACCATGTTTGACAAGTAATATGGGATGGTTTGGATCATGAGCCCTTCCTTTTCTTTTCCATATTCTTCTCTGCCAATCATTCTGGTACAAGTTGTCAATTTTTTTTTCCTTAAAAAAAAAAAAAAAAAAAAAAGGTTAAAGCTTCATGTTTTTCATCTGGATTTTGGTAATAATTTTATGTAGCTCTGTGGATTCTGAGTAAACAGCTAAATATTCTGTACATCATCCCCATAACTGTAAAAGCCAATGTGTTTGCAAATTATATGTTGTTATAATGACAAGAAAAATAAGAGGGTCTGAAACAGAAACTTATAGGAACACTGATTTTTGATATACAGTAGGGATTCATAATCCCCTTTGATGCTAACAAAACTGTAACCGTATGTTCTATGTACAGTCTGAGAAATCTAAAAGGGAATGGTAAGTGTCTATCCAACATTGACATTGATAACAAATGTCAGAATTTGATCTTGGGTAGAGCTTTGTGAATAATGGGGCAGTGGTAGCTCAGTGGTTAAGGTGTTGGACTACCGATCAGAAGATTCCAGGTTCAAACCCCAGCACCACTAGGTTGCCACTGTTGGGCTCTTCAGCAAGGCCCTTAACCTTCAACTGCTCATACGTGTAATGAGCTAAGAGGTAAGCTGCTGTGGATAAGGGTGTCTGGCAAATGCTGTAATTTAATGATTCCTAAGACCATAACAGCAGAGTCCAAAATTGTTCTAAAGGGTCACTTCATTTCTATTCCAATACTAAAATCAGATCAAGTCAAATATTAAGTGAAATGTGTTATTTCTTAGAGATTTTCTTCAGTCATAACCTTGTGAAAAACATGTAGACAACTGAGGAATAATAAGAGAGCAGTTTTTCTTGAGCCTTGTTGACTCATCAAACATGATGTGCAAATAGTGCAATCTAAACAGAAATTGGGACATTTGGTGTGCCTCCTCAGTAGGACAAGATGGACATGTTTCGTGTAATTAAAAACATGCAGTACTTAACTTGTGCTTACAATGTGAAGGGTCTATCACATTCTTCCAAGTCTCTGAGAAGGTTTTATCTTTAGCAGCTTTCCATCATGCATGCTGTGTTAATAATGACACTTTCATGTGAGCGACATTCATGTGAGCGAACTGTGTGCTGGTAACACTTCAGCACATTCCAGCCATTCTCCTTACATGTCACGTTGATGTCAGCTGATCCCAAACTCGCCCTGTGGCCATGACCTCATCAGCATGGAGACCACATTCAGGCTTCACCACACAGTCTGTCTAACATAATAACAAACCCGGCCAAAGACACGTCAAAGACACACCCAATGCATAGTATGTGACATGGAACAAATGGACACTTTTTAATACTAAAGCCTTATACTAAGCCAGTTTAATTATGACTCTAATCATGGGATATGACTTATACTGTGTAATACAATACAATCATAATAGAGCTAACAGAACAATCCAATGGCACTGAATCATTGTTATTTGATGTAACTAACAAACATTATGGATAGAATAAATATCCGGTAGGTACAGTATGTAACAATGGCACCATTAAAAAGAAAACTATTGTAAGATGGCGGCACCGTGACACAACAGGCAACTCATACCTCCTGCATCTCTGGTTCAAGTCAGTGGATTCCTGGATCCATGTTCATTTTCCTCAGAGTTTTCTGGTTTCCTCCCACCTCTCAAAACATTCCAGTAGGTTGATTTGCTGTGCTCAAGTGGCCATAGATGGAAATAATTGCAGTATTGTGTCTGGTGCACTATGATATATTCCAGTGTGTATTGCTGCTTTATGTCCAATGTTCTAAATGTGCCTCTGACCAAGATAAGTGGTTACTGAAGATGAATGAATGAATGAATGAATGATCAAATGAAGTGTGTATATATACATAGACTCAAATGCTAAAAGGATATACAATTATTTTACTGTAAATAATAGCCATAGTGCATTAAAGCAGTAATCAGGAAGTTCATTTAGCATCTTAGTTTTCTTTTTTATTATTCTAAGCCAGTGTTTGCTTTCATCAATACTGTGCTACTTCCTGTGTATGTGCATAATAACACATGAGAACAAGTGCAAGAACAATAACAGTTGGCTGTTTGCCTAAGAAACGTCATCATGAAGTCCACATAGTATTTGCGTCACTACTGCACAATCCTCTCTTGGCAGATGTGTCATGTATTCTGTCTTCCTGACAGTTGTCCTTTAATGTGCGTGCACACACACACACACACACACACACACACCCCGCACTGATGATATCCAGTCACGTATCTTTAAACAGTTTTCTTGCATATGTTATCCATCAAGATGGTATGTGGCTCACAGTCTATGATCCTGGTGGATGTGTATGTGCTTTTAAAATGGGAGCAATATATTTAAGGATTTTTGAGGTCCGATGAATGAAGACTGAATGTTCCTTAGGTAACTAGAGGACATAATCAAATTCAGCAAGATAAGAGAGGATATTATAGTAGGACTGCTGTCATTACAAAGACAAAGGCACATTTGAAAGATGAAAAAACATAATCTAGTGATTATATTCTAGACAAGTGGGTGAATGCTTGTGGGAGATACACCAAAAGAAGGGTACAGGTCTCAATGCTTGACAGGTCCGGTGGTTCTGTCATACTGTCATTTTGTTTCCATAGTTTAAGTCTGCTTGTCTCTTCAGAAAGAAGAGTTACTGCAAAACAACAAGATGTTATTCTCATTGATCATTTTAATTTTTTGGAGAAAACATTTCTGTCCTCATAGTTGTGGCCTCTTCCATGGGAAAATACCTCCATCCACAGAGCATGCGGAATAACTGAATGGTTTGCTAACTATAACCATTATGTAAATAAAATACTTTGGCTTCCAGCCGGAAGTATTTTTTTTTAAAATCAGTTTGGTTTTTATTTTTGCAGTCAACGCAAATTGTGGGATATTAAAAAAATAAAATCATAGGAATGCAGCATAGTGCTGATTGCAAAATCTGGGGACATGACCACTGGGCCTCATCACGCTTTATTGTTAAGATTCAAAGGGGTAGTCTGTGAAGATTCTCAGTCATCCAGGAGAGGATATCTGGAAGTTGAGTCATGTCAACTGGGCTTTAGTGAAGAAAGTCTTTGGATGTGTAGTGAAACATATCTACCTAACAAGAAAGAAGTCCAGTGGACATGACTCAACTTCCAGATATTCAAAGAGATTGTTAAAAAAAAAAAAAAAGGTGCAGCAAACAAAAGGCTACAAAAAACCCCATTACCATCATATTTGTGAACTCCAACCTTTCAGAAGTGTCCAGAAGTATAAAGTGTCAAGTGCTCATGTTACGGCTTGAGTAAATATGGCTGACAAGATGAAGAATCATGACTGGGCTGACAAAAAGACCAATTTCCAATAAGTTTAATCACAGATGAAATGAGTGAGTCAAAATAGAGCAGATGGGTTGGCCTGTGGGTGGATCATTAATGGGCACAGACTAGCCATTCGAGTGAGGCAACAGCAAGGTGAAGAAGGGATACTGTTGTGGCCTAATATCAATAATGATAAGCTAGTTGAACCTTTTCAGGTTAAAGATTGAGGGAAAGTCAAAACCCAAACCTACTGCCAGTTTCTTGAAGACTCTTTTGTCAGCAACATTTGAGAAGGCCATGATTTTAATTCTGGACAATGCTCCACTGGGTTGCAGTAGTGTACATCAAGGTACGTCACTGCGTGGATAACCAACAATGGCAGGAGCCCTGACATCTTGTTTAAACATGTATTTCTCTTTGGATCATATAAATCGTCCTTACCTGACTTATGTTCTGTTTAGAATTTCTGGGCCTTTTCCAAGCATGAGATTTACAGTGAGATTTACTGTACAGTTTCCTTTGTGTAGCATTTCGGATGCTGCGGTGGTTGTCTCGGCTAACATGGTTTGTGAAGAGATCGGGAAACTGAAGTATTCCACTGATGAAATGCTTATGAAAGGAAGGTTAGGTTTATTTATCACTGAATGATTTTGAAAGAATAAAAAAAATTTTAATGATACTTTAAGACTGAATATTAACTACATTAAAGTTAATTTCAAATGTAGTTGCCATTAATAAAACTATGCTGAGGGAGAAACTAAAACAGAAACCTTTATTGGAACAGAAATGCTGAAAGAAAAGCAATATGTCAAATCAGAGGTGACACATTCATCAGGGAACTGTGAACGACTGCAATGACACCAACAGACACGGCGGAGTGGGACAACAGGTAAACTAATCCCAAGCTGAAGTGACATGACCACTTCTGAAAAGGTACAAATTTTCAGGTCCAGCAGAGTCACTATAAAATCCCTTTTTCCCGTCATGACCACCTAAAGATGGCCCTCACGTTCTGTTCCCTTCTGTTATTAGAATAACATTAACTTGGACTTAATGTGTTCTAACAGTTCAGGAATAAAGGCTCTAGGGCTCCAGTATTATTTTGTACACATTTGAAGAATAAGCTTAATATTTGAATCATTTAAAAGAAATATATCATCATAAGTACTGTGGAACTCTTTCAGAAAACACTAAAGCAATTCTTGGTGGGAAAGAGTTTAAGAACCACTCCTCTATGGTCTGGTGTTATCTATAATTACTAAGATAGAACAGGAATGGAAGTGTGTTTGGACAAACAGCAGTTGTGGAGCAAATGGCTCATTCATGTGCAATCATTTGCTGAAGCAGCAAAAGGACAGCAGTCGTGACTATACCCTGAGCACAGACAACACAAACCTGGGTTATGTTGGGTGGCATTATAAATAGATGGTTCAGAAATGGTGTGATGACTTTACATGTTTAACCAGTGGTGAAAGCTTACATTAAAGAAAAACTGGCCAAAAAAACACTTGCGCATGGTGGCTAGTTCATGTGTCAAAATGATCCCCCATGCGACCAGAATAACCTTTACATTTGAGTTCTGAAATATACTGTAAATGTGCCATCAGTGAATCAGTTGATGTGGTAACCTGGTCATTCTGTACATTCAGGTCATCAGCTGACTTAATTTTATTGCTACATAATGTTACGGGTTTGGACCTGACCAACTGAAACAGCCCCAGATCATAACATTGCCTCCAGAGGTTTGTGTAGTGGGCACTATGCATGATGGGTGCATCGCTTCATATGCTTCTCTTCTTACCCTGACATGACCACTGCTTTGGAATAGCCTCAGTCTGTACTCATTATGACTCCAGTTTCCTCCCACAGTCCAAACACATGCAGATAAAGTTAACTGGTGTTTCCAAATTTCCCGTAGTGCGTGATTGAGTGTGTGAGTGAGTGTATGTGTGTGCTCTTCGATGGATTGGCATCCTTTCCAAGGTGTACCCTGCCTCGTGCCCTAAGCCTCCTGGGATAGGCTCCAGGCCCCCCGCGACCCTGAATACAGGATAGAGCGGTATAGAAGATGAGTGAGTGAATGAGTGGACTCATTACTTTTTTCCATTGCTCCAAAGTGCAATCTTTATGCTCCCTAGCGAATTGTAGCCAATTTTTCTATTAGCCTCACTAACAAGTGCTTTTCTTATGGCTAAACAGCCATTTGGTCCCAATCCCTTGAGTTCTCTTCTCATTGTGCATGCGGAAATGCTCTTAGTCTAAGTGATCTCCATTTATGATTCTTTCCCAACCACATTTCTTTACAGAAGTTGACAGTTTAGCACAGTCCTTACAGGTATAAATAATTAATGTGTTGGACACTTAAAACATCCATAGTTGTCGGTGTTTCAATAATTTGACGCTTTTTGGTAACATATGTTACCCGAGTATGTTACTTTAAAAAAAAACCTAAATTCATAAAATTATAAAGTAAACAGTTTGTACAGCTTATTGCAATTTGACATATTTGTATATGGACACATAAGCAAAATAAGTAAATGTAAGAACTGGTACATTGCTTGCAAGCATATTTACTGCTGTAAAAACTTCAGCTGCCTTAGCATGCTGGGTAATGTGGGCACAGTGGCCGAGCAGGTATTATCGGTAGATCCCTGGGTGGAACCTGAGCTTGTTTTCCTGACTGTCTACAGTTTTACATGATCTTTCGATATCAGGTTTTCACCAGGTTCTTCACTTTCCTTTCACATCATTAAAACACATAGGTGGGTATACTATATTGCAATGTGCATAGTATATGGTGTAATTTAACCTTATGCCTGGCATCCTGAGATAGGATCTGAATCCAATGTAACCCTGGCCAGGATAAAGTACTTACAGAAGATAATGTTAAGATAATGGGGATTAACAGGTATACAAGGGACAGGGCCCGGCTGAGGACATACAGTACAACTACAGAAAACAAACAACTATTTATTCCAGAATGCTGCACCAGATAATACTGATAGATTAAACATGTTTTCACTTTGCCTTTAAAACAGGTTAAATTACTCTAAAGATCAGCATTACAGCCACCACCTCTGATTGAAATATGTGAAACAAATCTTGTCTCATGCTGGCATCATGCTTTCAACACCCTCACCATCTACAGTATACTGCTTTATCCTGTATATACAGGGTCACTGGGGGGCTGGAGCCTATCTCAGAGGCGTGGTATAGGGTGCTAATCAATCATTGCATGCTCATTCACACACTATGGGCAATTTGGGAACACCAGCTAGTCTAATCTGCATGTCTTTGGACTGTGGAGAAAACAAGAGTACCCGGAGGAAACTCAGCAAGCATGGGGAGAAGATACAGACCTGAGGCGGGAATCGAACCCAGACCCTGGAGGTGCAAAGCCAACCATTAAACCACTGCGCTTAAACAACTCCAAAGATCAAAAGGCTACTAATTAATCAACATAATATTTACTACTTAAAGGTTTTTATGCCAGGCGCTGAGCCACACACACAAACACACACATTCACAGTGTGAATATCCCTTTAAAACTGTCCAAATTTTACTCTTTGTTTACATAATTGAAGGTGCCGCCTCAAACCGTGCTGCGCTTGGACTGTTCCACTGCGGGGAGACCGTGTGATTTGGCTCGAAGTTGTTTCATTTAGGGAAACATTTTTACGCAGATAATATAATCCAGGATAGGTTTCTGTCCATTTATATGTATGACGAACATATGTATGGAAAGTTGGAGGACATTTTATAGAATTTCCTCGGATTTCTCCACAGCGCTCCCCCTGTTTAAAGTAGGCGAGAGTGAGTGGTACCGTCCGCCCCCTACCGTGTAGCCTAATGTTTTTCCACTTGGCAGAAAGGGGTCGAAACGCGGAATTAGTCGCTTAATTTGATAATGGGAGATATTTTGTAACCCGTTTTATCCATTCAGGCTGTACTTGATGTTTAGGCTTATAGAGTTGCTTTTGTAAAAAACGAGAAACTTGAGTGGGAGCGGAGAATAGAGGCGGAAATGGCCGTTAGCCGCGTCCTTTGAAGTATTTGCGCTGTGATCTTTTTTTTTCTTCTTCCACTGGATTGGAGCCACTAAATGCAGAGCGAGGAGCGGCCGCTTATTGAGGTGCACAGCCTGATGTTTCTTTCGGGTCAGGAGGAGACCTGTGCACCCACCAAAGATCCTGTGAAGTACGGGGAGCTCGTTGTTCTCGGGTGAGTTTGCTCCTAATCCGCCGTTTGCCCTGAAACCCTGAAACCCTCTCCAGGAGGAACTTCTAACTTATTTATCTGGCGTCATCTGATTCGACACGCTGGACTTTTCAGGTATCCAGGTTTGTGTTCAACACTAACAACACCGACTTTCAGCAAGTCTTCTAGTTTACTTTGAGAAGAGGGGGGGAAAAGACAAACTGTATTCTTTCGAAATCTATCCATCGGGTTGTTTTTGTGTGGAACCGCGAGCCACCTCCTGAAATTCACTCACGCCCCGAAACACGTGCTTTTCCCTCCGAGTCTTCCGCAGAAATCTACGCGCGTTTAGCTTCCTACGGATCTGCCATGATGGATTGAAAGGGCGATTAGTTCGATCTGGCAAATGCACACGATAACTCAACCGCTCTAACCGAGTCAAAGCCTCGTGCTTGGGGTGAAATCTCGGGGTTTCTGCTTTTGCAGCTGTTGTTAATTTACTGTTGTTGCATTAGTTGGCCACGGCGGAGTCTCTCCGTCACTCAGGAAGTCCCACTGAGACTCGGGGCTTTGCAGGAATTCGGAAGTCGTTTTAATCCACCAGACTTCTCGTTCCCATTTCCTCCCCTGTGATCAGCCTTTGTGTTTTTTCTTCTTCTTCTTCTTTTAATCAATCTTTCGTCCTTTACAGTCCCACTGTAAATTTGACTTTTGTCACATATTTGTCAAGATTACATTATTACTTCTTACAAATTATTTCCTTAAGTGTGATCCTGATCTCAGGCTTAGAATAGACTAGGATCTGATACTGATTGGTAAATTAGTGTATATATAAAATCAGTATATAGTGTTGTGAACAAGTATTTGTTTTGTTATATTTTTGCCTATTTGTCACACTCATCGAGATCACCAAATTAATTTTGGCATGGCCTAGTCAAAATTCAGATGTAAATCCGATTGAGATCCTTAAACAGGCCATTCATGCTCCAAAATCCTCTAATGTGGCTGAATTAAAACAATTCTGCAAATAAGAGTGGGTCAAAATTTCTCCGCCGTCCACTTGCCAGTTATAGCAAACGCTTGCTTGTAGTCGTTGCCACCAAGAGTGGCACAACCACTTATTATTTTTAGGGGGGCATTTACTTTTTGGCATAGAGTGAGGTAGAATTGGAAAAATGTTGTTCCCTCTTAATAAATGAAATCACTGAATCATTGAACGGCTTAACTAAGTTCTGCCACCATGTCTTTAGACAGTTTGAAGATCTGACTCCTAATAGAAATGTACCATGCTTATCTTGCCACACTGAAAGTGTCATTGGACAGTTCTTTTAGGCAAGTATGTCTATTTCACCTTCAGTGAATGTTCATGTGTTTCGAAACATTTAATTTTAATACTAAATAGGGATGTTCATGTGGAGGAAAGTGTACAGTTCACCCTAGTTGTGATTAGACTGCTTTAGGTCAGACTGAAATGCCTACCATGAGGTTTGTCTTGAGTAATCTGTCGGGATTATTTTAACAAACCTGTGAATTCTTTCTTTCAAATGAGGTTTGTTTCTTGGTGATTTGTGGTGACACGTGAGACTGGGTCTGTGGGAATGACCCCTGACTGCAGGACAGGTGCAGCTGATCACTTCCACGCCAGATTCTAGCTCGGGTCAAAAAGGGAAAGGATTACAATCAGCTACTTAGAACTGAACATCTCTCCGAGAGACAGAACTAGTGGAGAGTTTAACCCAGAGGAGTCGGAATCAGATTAAGTGGCTTTTCTGTAGATGTACAGTGCAGTGTAAAAGTCTGGAGCCACCCATTTTATTATATTTTGTTTCCAAAGAGACATACTTTCCTTTATTTTTTTGTGTAGTCTTGAGGAATAGTTCTCCAGGCCTCCCGAAGGACTTCATGCCTTCATTTTAAGTCCCGTCCCTGTACCTGACCAGTTTCAGAATTTTTTTTAAAGCCGTATGAGAATCTATGAATCATTCAAGCATTAAAAAAAATATCTAATTTAAGGCAGAACCAGTGAGAAACGGATGCAGATGATGATTGAATGAGTGGAACAGACGAGAGGGGAAATTTAAAATGATATAATTTTTAAAGTTGTATCTTTAGTCACTTTGCAGCCCGTTACAGTAAAACATTTGCATTCTATAAATAAATTAAATAATGAGGGAAAGACTTTTGCACAGTACCGTCACAGCATGTTTGACAATTTGGTTTTAACAGTCAGAAAAAGAAACATTAACTTTGTGTTAAGTTTAGCAAAACGTTCATTTGTGAATGTGTATAATTTAAAATGTGTGCACATGCTGCACAACACACATCTGTACTGTTTCGCAAAGGTTTTCACTTGGCAAATAGATTAGCTGCAACACATTACAGGAATCAGGAACACAGTTATGTGGAAACACTGACAAATTTAAGCAGTAGGAAGTCCAGTCTAAAGTTATCATGTAACTCTCCTGCTAGCTTAACACACACCATCAGCTCATGGATAAAAATATCAAGAGAAAATAAAGCATGTTAGCCGGACTCAAATAATATATTTAATGTGCATGTGTATATTCGTTAATGGTGAAATATATATACATGCTTTCATTCTGCTTAGTCTGTATTAATGCCATTAACTAGCTAGCCATATGTTATGTTACATTAGTTAACACTTTTTAGCATAGTTAAGTGTCCCTTTATTTTCATTCTTGTATGACTTATGCTGTATTCCACTTAACTCAGAAATAAGAATTTAGTAATGAACTATCTGGCTAACTATGATGATGATGTTTTATATTTTCCATTTCAAAGTGGTCAATTATATAGTAATGGTTATATATTTATCAATCTATCTATTTATGATCTGTACAATCCGATGAAAATTACACCCCTTGTTGGGGAAAACATTCTGCAAAGTTGAAAGAGGGTTCATGGGAAAATTCGGGACACAGCTTTAGCATAAAAATATCCACACCTATCTATTCCAGTAGCCTTGTGCCTGTAGAAATGGCAAGAAGTATATATAGAGAAACTAAATATGATTAAACTCCTTCTTCAGAGTGGAAGAATTACCATACAGAGTGGCCAGATGTATATTGACCTGTATAGTCAATATTGTTGTATAGATCTGTGTCTCTTTCACACAGAAAACTCACTATAAAAATCATTCACAATTCACACAGAACCTGCAGATTCTTTGCTAAGCCGCCTCAGTGTTTGCTTTCCAGCAGCGTGTTTGTTTCCTTTTTTTGATTAACCGTGGTGCTTAACACAACAGTGTTGCCGTATTATATGACGTGTATCAATCATGGATAAAGCTGAATTCTTGTTACTCATCATATAGCAGAAGGCAGGATTTGTTGATAAAATGTTTTTACATCTTAAACAATTCTTAAGGCTATAATCAGCCAAGTATATTTTTAATGAGGTCCAAAAATAAAAGCCTGTCCCTGCTGATCAGTCTCAATCTTCTCGAATGCTGTTCTGTATACTAGGGCTGGACCAGAATATTCGAATATTCGATTGGAGGAATGGCATTCGATTTTTAATTTTGAGATTCAAATATTCGAAGAAGAAAAAAATTTAACACGTGGCATCGATCCCTGCGAAACGGTTCTCATTCGCGCTTAAATGACTAGCTCATGCGGCAAAGCCAACATCGTGATTTACTTTATCTCAGAGAGAAGACAAAAATGTCATTTATTAAAGTTTTATTCAACTTTTCATTCAAAGTTATATTCAAGTGTCGCGACTTGCCTGTATCCATATTACACAAAAATGCGACTTTGCACTCGCTTGCGTCCGCAGCAGTTGGAT
>JAQMYL010000005.1:16332761-16348372 GCA_030014365.1 Clarias pachynema | reverse complement strand
TATATATAGTCCAGTCTGAACACTTGAACACAAAATGTCTTTATATCTATATTTCTAATTCTATATTCTGTTTGCTGTTGGACAAAGACGTATATATTGCTTTCTGCATGTGAACTTGTTACTTATGTACAATTTTCTCTTCATTGAAAAATGTCAATCTGTCTTGTCTCATCTAGTTTATTAATTAGGTTTCTTAGTTAGCTTGTAAGTTTTGTTAATTTATGTTGTTAATTTATGTTGTTTGTAGCACCTTGGTCCTGGAGGAACGTTGTTTCGTTTCACAGTATATGGTTGAAATGACAATAAAAGTCGACTTGACTTGACAATACTGTTGCAGTATAATAGTATTCATTTTAAAAGAAGTCAGTCATAATCAATATTATTGAAAAAGACACTTTTTCTTCATATGCTTGAATGTTGGAGTTAAATTATGTTTTTAATTTCACCTAAACATAAAGTTTCATGACTTCCGAGCCCCCTGAATCTCTATATCCTAACAATGGCTTGTTCTTTTTGCCTTTCAGGTTGACAGTGAGAGTAACGTGCTGCTGGACGGCTCTTTGGTCGACCTGTGTGGTGCCACGCTACTGTGGCGCACGGCTGAAGGGTTGTTTCACGCACCCACTCAGAAGCACCTGGAGGCCCTGCGACAGGAGTTGAATGCTGCGCGGCCACAGTGTCCTGTCGGCCTCAACACCCTGGCTTTTCCCAGCATGCACCGGTCCAGCCGGGCACTTCCCAGTATCGCCCAGCAGCAGGACAAACAGCCCTGGGTGTATCTGGCATGTGGGCATGTGCATGGCTACCACGAGTGGGGCCACAGCTCAGAGCGTGAACCTAACAATAAACGCGAGTGCCCCATGTGTAGGGCTGTGGGGCCGTACGTGCCGCTGTGGCTCGGCTGTGAACCAGCCTTCTACGTGGACTCGGGAGCGCCTACGCACGCCTTCATACCTTGCGGTCACGTCTGCTCGGAGAAGTCAGCCCGCTACTGGTCTGAAATTCCCTTACCGCATGGTACACACGCTTTCCACGCTGCATGCCCATTCTGTGCCACACAGCTCAATGTCACACAGGGATGTGCTAAACTCATCTTCCAGGGCCCTGTAGACTGAGTTTGCAGAGTTGTGGAGATATCTAAGGATTGGTTGGATTCAGATGGAGTGTTGATGAGAACTGGCAAAAAAAAAAAGAAGAAGACAGAAACAAAACATAAAAAGAGGAAACACAGCAATGGACTTTTGCACACAACAAGCCATGAAGCCGCGATGCTCATATACTTACATACGACTTCCAGTGGAAATGTTATTCTCCATCAGACATTACTTTGGAGATCGGCAAGACTGTTGGCTGTGACAATGAGGCAGTTTTATTTAGCATAAGCTGTTGGATGAGTTAATCCGCAGGTATCGTATCCCAGCAGCACTGTGAGAACAACAGATGCCCGTTTTTGAGCATTTCCTCAATACACTGATTTTTAACTAGTTAGTCGAAGAAGCAGCAGGTCAGTTTAGAAGTTATTAAGTTATAATTAATACTACAACTGTTTGGGGAATAGTTTTTTTTTTTTTCCATTAATCAATAGTCTAATACAGTATTACATTTTTATAGAATTAAATGATCAACAATAATGTTTGCTTTGGATTCAGAGTACCAAAATTCGGTTTTCCAAAGATAAACTGGCTGCTAAAACTGGACTGTTGAAATCAGTTCATGCCAGACCGAAGACAAAATCACATCGCTCCCAGTCACTGCTGGATCGTGTGCACTATTCTGCATTATTAAAATAGGTCTAAGGGGCTTAAAGTTTCTGGGTGGTTATTATTATTATTATTATTATTATTATTATTTTTGGTTCTGTTTTGGACACTTAACTCTGCAAACTCTGTAACGTTTCCTTTCATGTCGCGTTTCCAGTCTGGGACTTTTATTGTACTGTAAAGTGTGAACCATTTTTGTTGCTAGTGAAGGAACAGTATGCAGCAAGAGTTAATCGTGAACGTCCACGTTCCTGTAAATAACAACCACGATGTAGAAGTTGCTTTAAACCAAAACCTATAAGCTCGGTGATTCTGGAAGTTCGACAGCTGTGAAGCGAACAGGCTGCTGCCAGTGATGAGCCGGTTTCCCACTTCTTCTTATCAATTTAACTTTTCTCACCAGTGAAACTTCAATTACTAATAGGAAGTGAAACATTGTTTTATAAGGTTGTTTTAAAATGAAAGAAACTTGTCTTCTATTTTCTTAACCTTTGTACAGAGAAAGATTTTAGTTCTGGCAAATGGGGGAGTCTTTTTTTTTTTTTTTTTTTTTAACTGCGGTTTGAATGAGTTATTTTAATCAGAAATGGGTTTATTGCTTTTTAAAAACATTATAAAAGATTTCATTCAAAGTAGCCCTGTGTTTGTGTTTCATTTTACTACAGATACATTATTACTATGACTATACATTTTTTTTTTTTTTTTTTAAACAGAAGAGATGTTTATCTTCCTGAGAAGAAACCTGAGTTCAACCTGAGTTCACGACAGTACAGAAGCTGTTTTAGTGGAAATAACGCATCATCTGGTCAATATTTAAGTCAGTCTTTGCATCGCTAAGCAAGCAGAATGATTCCACAGTGTTGGTGAAAACTAACAGCAGCTTGGTAAAGCCACTCTGTTCCGGGTGCACACTATAAATGAGATTTTTTTTTTTTTTTTTCCCTCGAGTGATCCTCCTATTGCTCGATTATGTCTTTATATAGCCACAGTACGGCGCTGCTGCCAAAGCAATCGAATAATCTGAAACTAAAACAGCTTTAAAAATACTCCAAATATTTCTGGAGAGGAATGTCAGTGAGTGGGTCAGAGGAAGCCAAAAAAGGAAAACCTTCACAAACAGAGTGAATAAACCGTGTATAAAAATGGCTGTTTTAGAGGAATAATCTCTGCTATTTATAGGTAGGACACATGCAGTGTGTTTTCACTAAGAATCCAGGCTATTTTGTTTCAAATTGTGTTCTCAAATTTCCCGTTTCAATCTCAGGCTATAAAAATGTTTTACGATGGTCTTTGCGAATATGCTTTAAATAGAGGGAAATATCTATTTCAAAAGAACAATAAATGGACACAAACTGTTCCAATATACTGTAGACCTGACGTGTATGAAGTTTAAAATGTATCCTGATAGTTGGCCGGCTATAGATGAGACTGAGCTATATCATTAAATATTCTAAGAAATCCTATATATGAAATATTTTTTATAAAGAGTCATCCATGCATTATATAGGGTTATATTAGAGTAGTTGTCTTTTTCATGCATAAAGTCAAAAGGATTTAGATTTTGAAACATGCTGAAAAGAAGGGATCAGTAAGGTGTCATGGGTGCTAAATAACACTTTCTTCAGCTCTGTATTTCCCCTTTTTTTTTTTTTTTTTTTAAGTAGAAATGGCTTAAATTCTGTTTGCTCTATAATTTTCCTTTCTTTGATGCAACAACAAAAAAATGGGAAATTATTTCTTGCTGCACTCAGTAGCAGTGCATTTAAATCCATCATGTGTACATGCAAAAAAAGATGCCAGATGGTTGATCATAACTGATTAAATAGAATATTTCTAAATATTGTACTGACACAATTACTATTACTTTTATAATAAACACTATACATATTGTAGCGCAAAAGCATGTTATAACCTACTAGTATACTAAATAGTAAATGATAGTAGAATCTTCTGGCACATACTGTACTAGTATAAAATGTCAAAATAATATGGTGCTCCATAAATCTATACTAAACACAGCATGTAAAATACACTGCCACTGATGAATATTAAATAAGCGAATACTTAAGAGCTTCCTTTAACCCCAACTTATGCAGTGAGCGGCTTTTCATTACTTAAACAACCATGTCGGAGGACGTATCGCATGGTGGTGAAAAAGAAACAAAATTCTACATTTTTAAAATTGTTGATCTGCATCAAGCAAAGAAAACAACTAAGGAGACTGCTGAAACTACTGGAATTGTTCGACGTATTATTTAAACTTGAAAGGACATTGCTGGACTTCTTGGAAGAAATGTGATTGAAGAAAAAAAATCATAAATAGAGCTCACTGGCCAGTAGAAATCACAGGTTTGTTTAATAGTGAAATTAATAGTGCATTTCCGCATACACACATTTCTGTTGTTCTGAAGATGTGCTCGATGTAACAACAAAATAAATGAGAAATAGCTGTATTTGAATGCTCAGTAGCAGTATGTTTAAATCCATAATGTGTACGTGCAAAAAAAGATGCCAGTTGGTTGATGTATTTACATTGACAGCTGATGAAACCAGGTTCCCTCACATTTCTCTTACCAAATGAAATACCAAATATTTGGGCTTAATATTAAGTACTAATTTATTCTCTCTCTCTCTCTCTCTCTCTTATCATGTGAGTGTTTATATCTGCACATAAAAAGCTAAAGGTAAAATTGAAGACAATGTTTTGTATTCAATCCCTCCTGGCTGTCTCCACATGATGCCTGCCAGCTCGAGAAGCCAGTACATCTGAGGGATCAAAGCATGTAGGAGAGAATGATCTGCAAGCTTGCATCAGCAAAACTGACATACAGATGTGCCAAGTTGTGATGTGAAAACCTAAAACAGATTTTTTTAGTTCAATCCTGCATCTTT
This sequence comes from Clarias pachynema, assembly GCA_030014365.1. Lineage (NCBI taxonomy): Eukaryota > Metazoa > Chordata > Actinopteri > Siluriformes > Clariidae > Clarias > Clarias pachynema. The sequence continues at coordinate 16,343,720 of JAQMYL010000005.1, read as the reverse complement.
GCATATGCATCAGTAAATTCAATGACACTGTGTCTTATTCATTTACAGTCCTGCTTTAAACCAGTCTGTGTATCGAAGTTACTTTCTTTTCCCTTCTGGATGCAGAAAACTGATAAGAAATTGACAACAAAGGTGATTGACAATTATTTAAATGCAAAACAAAAATGCACAGTAATAACCACCTTTATTGCTCTATATATAATCCTCTGCTACACTAATGCACTTTTCCCACTCACCGGAGCCATGATTGGACTGCCTGCTTCACATCTGAAACGCTGGCCTCCCAGGAACTCCGTTAATGGCCCAGACACGCAGAAATCGCTTGGAGCGACATCAGGCCTGTACAGGGGGGCTTTTGATTTTTTGATTGCATAATTATGACTGCAGTGATGAATATGTTTAAGGTGACAGCAATTCTTTTAACTCTAACTGATGCAGAGAGCAGCTTTTCATTCCTTAAACAACCATGTTGGAGGACGTATCCCATGCTCATGAAAAAGATGTTACTGTTTTTCAGGTGGGTGGAATTATTGACCTGCATCAAGCAAAGAAATTACTGGAATTGTTTTAAGAATTGTTTAAAGCTTTACTTAAACCTGGAAGGACACTGCTGGACTTCTTCTACAGTAAATGCTTAAACAGCATAAAAAATTTACAGTAGAAATCACAGTTTTGTTTATTAGTGACATTAAGAGCATTTCCACATACACAATGTGACAGGAACTCTCAGGATTGCAACTAAACAGCTGTTGGGCTGTAAAAATTGTTCGTGATTGGACTTTGGAGCAAAGGAAAAGGTATCGTCGTCTGATGAGTCAAGATTTTGTCACGGTCCATGAAGTGATGTGTCTAATGCATAGTGTCTAATTTACAAACTTCTGGATTTTATGTTATGATTTGGGGTTGCTTCAATTGGTGATGTCTTGGCAATAACAGTCAACTGACGACCTGTATGTACTGAATGACCAGGTTATCAATTGATATTTTTCTTCTCAGACGGCAAGGACATGTTCAAGGAGAACAATACTACCAAGATTCTTTGTGCTCAACTTGTGAAAACGTGGTTCTGGTTTGATTCAAATGAGTTTTGGTTTATGGCCTGCATTATGATGTTGGAAGCCATTAGAAGATGGTACTGTAAATTTGTGCCATGCAGGATTTTATATATTCAGCAACAATACTCAAATAGTAGTGTGAAATTCAAGCAATGACTGATTGGTTTTTACATAAAATTTGGCAAGAAAACATTCCCACACCATTATACCACCTTCACCAGCCAGTTGGATAGATTCATGCTGTTGGTGGCCAATGCTTCTGTAAAGGTTCCTGAGCAGTATTTGAGATTCATTAGTCCAGGCTGCATTTTTCCGGTGTTCAGCTGTCCAGTTTTGGCCCTTAGCTGACAGAAGTGGAACTTAATGTGGTCTTCTATCTTTTCTCACATCTGCATCAATTTGTTTAATTTGTTGTGCCTGCTGAGATGCTTTTCGTTTCATTTTTACACAAATAACGTCACATGATTGGCAAATTAGATAGTTGCATGAATGAATAGGTGTACAGGCAGGGGTGCCATAAAGTTGCCATGGTAATTGTAAAGTGTCGGCTTCTTCAAGGCTTCTTCAAGGTAGGGAGTGCAGTATATTGTGGACTTTAAATGGAATTAAATATAATGCTAATTTTTACCTAAACATTTTTTACCATTTTTTTTTTAATTCACTCAACACTTTCTGTTTCCACTGTTGATATGGAGGGAGGTATTTGCACAGGATGACAGAAAAAAGACTCAGTGTAGTAGAATAAACGGGTCGATCTTCTTTTATAAGGTAAATATAAGGCAGTGTTTGAATCAGGCTACTGGATGATTGGGACAAAATGCACAATGATTGGGACAAAATGCAGAATAATTTATTATTAACTTGGTCTTTTTGAATTTCTGTAAATAGGGTTGACAGGTTTTGTTAAAATGGCTACAGATTGCAAATATATCCTACAAATTAAGAATCCACAATTGTTAACTTATCATGAAAATACTGCAGAAGAAGTAGTAATAGCCTCCTACCTTCCTGTGTATTAGCTGCAAGTCTTTTTCTGTGGATTTTGAGATGTAGTTGTGTTAGTAATTGTGCAACCATCAGCACCAGCTTCTGATATTCTATTTGATTCATTGTGCAGGATTTTTGCAAGCTTAAAATGAGACCTACTGTTTCTATCTGTGTTTGTTTAGGATGCATTATTTGTTAAATTAAATTTTTTTTGTGTGTATTTTGCACTGATTTCAATCAAGTGATTTTATACACTTCATACTGGGAAGTTGGCATGTAATCGTGTAGAATGAGTTGGCGATGAGCTTTTCCTCTGTTAAGTAAACTGCAGTTCCTTAAGCTCTAAAGAGACAAGAAGTTGCAGGAAGCTTACAAGAAACCTGTCAACCTTGGTTAACAATATGACTAAAGTATAATACTAGAGTATAAAATGGATAGTGGAATACACTGGTCAGCTATAACATTATAGCTGGCACCTTTGTGGCACCAAAACATTAATGGTAGATCCTTTGGGTGCTGTGGGTTGCAGGGTGGATCCTTTGGATTGGATTTGTTTGTTGGGATCTGGGCAGTTTGAAGCCTGGGTCAGCAGTCTTGGGCTCTTGGGACCTGTGCGTGGCGGGCTATGTTGCACTGGGTGTTCTGGTGCCTTTCTGTTGTGGACAGAATTTTTTGGTGTTTTGTGTTACATCTTTTTTCTGTGGGATTGAATTGGATGGACTGGCCTTTGATCCATGCCCTTTGGTCTCCACTGGCATGGGAGAGTCTCGGGTGCCCATTATCCTGTCACTAGTTTGCTTGTGTATAGTTGATCGATGTTATTGTGTTAATGTTTCTGGGTGTCGATCTTTTGGCTGATTGCTGTATAGCATAAGTCAAGTGACTTTTTTAAGTTTGAAGCTACGTATGTTTGCTTTTTGAAGCTAATGTCAGTTTGTCCCTCCTACTGTAAATCTATGGCAACCAGCCTCCCCTGCTGACTTCAGCATGCCAGTGCATACTTCCACTTATTATGCTTGTTATTACTACAGCAATATGCGAACTGGGTTTGTCTCCATGTGCCTTTGTCTCTCTGTGTCCTCCGGCAGAAGTCGGCGCGTTACAGGTGACTGAAAGCTGTGAAGCAAATGGAGTTTGCACTGTTTACCTTCTTCACCTGGCGCGAGAGCACAAACATGATAACACAGATGATCGCCTGTAAATGGGAGATAGTGAAACTCCCCTCTGTGGTCTCTCTCTCTCTCTCTCACACACACACATATGCACACAGTCTTTGCTTTCCCCCCGCACTCTTCATTTAGTAAACTTGGCAGTCGTCTTTAATCTCGCGGTAAATTGGAGCAGTGGGGGAGTGTGGAGAGTGCTGTATGCATGTCATTAATTCCTCACTATATCTGTCTGGCGCAATTAGTCACTGCTTGCTGCTGACATTGTGCCATTAATTATGTGCGCCTTCAGTGCAGAGGTTCAGAGCACTGTGACTCGGAGAACCTGCTGTTCCACACTGCACTCACCTGTGTGATGGATGCTTCAGCTTTCTATGAAGATGCCTCTAAATATTGTTCCTGTCCACGTGTTGCTGAATTGTTCTCACAGTGGTATTAGATGGACGAAAAGGTATATAATTTCTTCACACAGAGGGAAGTACAAAGTATGAGATGTTTGAAAATTGGTGCATGAGCTCTATGTGAGCATATCCAGTTCTTAAACTGATCAACACTGTGTATTTCCTTTGCAAGGTACAATTATTGGGCATCTTGTTTGCAATTCATTTCACTGAGTTGTATTACGGCATTACTAATGCTCTCCTTAAAGATGGATGATGTAAAAGAAAATAATAATACGGCAGATAGTTTTATTGCACGTCTACTGAGTATTGCTAATCAATCAAGTTTTATTAAATGCGTTATCTAGGAAGGTTCAATATCTAAAATTAAAACAAATTATTCCAAAGCACTTTGCTGTACCAATCTTCTCTGTTTCATGTTGCTTCTCAAAATGGCATAACAAACATGATGGAGTCCAATCTGGAGAACACATTATCATTAGGTTCCTGTTGTGTTGGCCAAATTGAATCCTCTTATTTTAATTGGCCTCCATTAGGTTTTCTCCTCAAGGCAATTCCAGCTGGGTCTTGTTTTTATTGCTGCCCGTGCACCAAAGCAAAGCTGCAAAATATTGATCACAATCATCCTAATCTCTAATGGTTTTAATTGCAGATTGCTTTACAAACCACAAAGAGGTAAACAAACCTCAAAATTTAACCCAAAATGTATCTCTTTATCTATGTTAATTTATGCATTGGATCCAGTTTGTAGCTTCTGTTCTAGCGCCACACAGATAAAAATGAGGGTGACTTTAGACTTCCTAAATCAATGATGATCTTAGCCTGTGTTGATCTGAGTTTAACATCAAGACAAATGATGATGCTTTTGAAAAATATCTACATGTTGCATGAGTGATACTGCAAAGCAAAGATCTGTTTTAATACACTAAGTGTTTTTTTAATACACCTACTACTACTCTGCCCGACCAAACAACTCGTACCTGTAGCTGTGATTACAGTTTGTAATACAGTGTCCAGTTCATGTGTCCTCATGCTCCCAGAACCATTCTTTAACAATTTGGGGCCTGGAATATGCCTGTACCACCAAGGAAGAAATATCACATAGATGTGATACACTGATCATTCAGTACATTCATGTCATCATCTGATTTAATTTTATTGCTTTATAACGTTGCCTCCAGAGGCTTGTACAGTGGGGTGCATTGATACATGTGCTTTAATTTTTACCTTGATCGCTTTATAATAGGGACTTATCAGAACAACCTTTTTGCCTTGCTCCCAAATCCAATCTTTATACTTTCTCGCAAATTGATGCCTTTTTTACTGATTAGTCTCACAAACAAGTGGTTTTCTTATGGACACACAGTTGTGTAGTCTCAATCCTCTGAATTCTCATCACACTGTACGCAAATGGAAATGCTCTTATTTTCACTATTAAACATAACTATGTTCTTTACTATTGATTTTTTTTACCATGCAACTTCACTAAGTGTTTAATTGATCTCCATGATCCTTCATGAATTTTTCCCAACCACATTTCTTCCACAAAGTTGAGGTTCAACACTATCCTTCCAGGTTTTGAAGAGTTCTTAACCAAGTTCTTCTTAGTTGTTTTTGTCACTTGTTGCAGCCCAATACAGCAAGTCCCCATGCATATGAACTTTCAAACATATGAACATATACGAATGCATGTATAATTGTGGAAGTTGGATTACATGTCTGACATACAGTACATTGTCACGTGCATGCAGCGTGCATCCCAGGTGTCCGGAAACAAGCATGAAAGCAGCAGCGATGAAGCTGGCCCTGCTAAGAAACAGCAAGCAATAACAATGGAGACAAAAGTGAAAATAATTAAGAGAATGGAGCGAGGTGAAAAATGGCAGACATTGCTCATTCTTTTAGCATGAATCATTCAACCATCAGCACGATTCTAAGGAATGAGGACAAGATGATGGAACATGTTAGTTTTGAACTCTGTATATCCAATTGTGTTAGTATCCTACTGGTTGTACATAAACAATGTTGTTGGACTTATGAACAAAATCGATTTATGAATCAACTCTCAGAACGGAATTTGTTTGTACTTTATGTTGGGGATTTACTGTAATTTGACACTTCTGAAATGGCGACTTTTTTTTTTTTTTGGACAAGCAGTGTAACTTAATTGAGCCATTAAGCAATATATGAATAGTCTTTTGTGAATTTCTTCAAGAAATACAGAATTGCTACAGTATGATGCTTGCTGTATAAAAGCCTTCAGTGTTGTTTGCAAGCATTCTTAAGGAAAAACAGGATGGTTCTGTGTGCTATGTGTCTTTTAACCATTTTTCCCATGCAGAGATGTTTTCATTTACATGACTGTCCAGTTTTTAGAATCTGAATTTTTTTTTTCAAATTTTCCTATTTCTCAACTAGAAGTATACAATAAGTATTTAAGCGTCTGGTTACCTCCAAAAGTGAAAAGGGTGAAGAAGGTGCCACATTTATCAATTAATTTGCTTATGAAACGTTATTGCTAAAATGAAAATAATTATACACTGATTAATTTATTCCAGTCAGTTATAAATGTCTGTTTATATCATTATCATTTAAAGAAATTAACGTTTGTTAAACTTGGGTTGTTGCCTGTGGTGTCTTGTCTATAGGAGCAAGTTTATACCAGCCATTCAACATGGGACTCCTGACCCAGATCTGTGGCAGGTAACAAAGCAGTTTCATGCTACTCTGATTTGTAATTTAAAGGAAATAAACTTAGAGAGAAAAAAGGGAACATTGAATTAAAGAGAAAATATTGAGAGGAAAAAAGGAAATTAATTCTAAATAAAGAAGGAAGCTTCGAATTATGGGGAAGACAGATTTCAGAAAGTGAAAATCAAATTTTTAAATAAATATTTAATAAAAAAAAAAGTTGTTTCATCTTGATTTGGGGTAACCAAGCTTGGCTCATGAGTTACATTTGTTTGTCATAGAAGCATTTACTTCATTTTATCACCCGTTCACTTCCACACTTGATTCTTCAATTCACATATCGTATTCGGAATTTTTGCAATTTTTTTTTACCTTTTGAGTTTTAATTATGACATTCACTTTAGCATTTGTGGGTACTGAGCTGTGTGTTAATTTCATTTCATAGCGGTAAATACTATTTAAGTTTATCTTACTGCTAATTAAAATGGATGTTTCAAATCTTAACCCACATGTATCACTACACAATGACTTAAGCTACAGTATTTTCACAGTGAATATCAATTAATTTTAAATTTTAAAGTAATTGCTCTTCAAATTTTACCAATTCAAATTGGTAGATAGCCAATTTAACCCGAGGAAACCCACCAAGCCAACTCCATGCACACAGGCGGAAATAGTGCTAATCATTAGTGCTAACCACTGCATGCATAAATTACAATAATGGCATTATGTAAATGATGATTCATTATACTGTATTTAAGTTATCGAATGGTCTGATGTTTAATCACAAATGATTGCATGTGGAAACTTACATGCTATGGGTGTAAGTGATAGGGAGGAGTGAGTGAAGTGGAGGAGAGTATGTGTCTTGTGTTAGGATAAGTGGAGGCTTAAACACTGATTAGACAGTGTGGGTGGTATTAAGAAGAAGTCAGAGGAGGATTAGAAACTGAGGTACTGATATATTGCTACCACTCCCAGCTCTCAGTTAAGGTGAGGATCAGATTTGTTTAAAATAGACTGGGATTACCAATCAATGTAGGGTGACATTATAGGAAAACCATTGGTGTGGAATACTTCCTCCTCATCCTCAATCTCCCTACTCACCTAGCTGCATGACCATGATGTGATTAATGGTTACATTCCACTCCTGGATATAGGAGAAGCCAGTCCATGGCCTTTCTTATTCAGCTTTCAGCTGCGAGATTTTAATTCTAGCTGAGAAATACTCAGATGCATTATGGTCTGTAATGTCATTTCCAATGGATTGCATTGGAATTTAGGAATTTAGGGATAATAATAATAATAATAACAATAATAATAACAATAATAATAATAATAATACAGACTAAATCTAAATGGTGGTGACATTTACAGTATAATGCCAAATAAACCCCAATTCATGCATAATTTTGTAAATCTAGACTAAATAATTGAAAACACACATGTTGCATTTTTCTGGTTTGTGTGAAATCATTAAGAATGACATAAAACCACTTTGCACACCACCAAAATGAACTGATGTATACTGGCTTTTAACAATGGTATGAGGAATGTAATGTACTGATGCTTGACAAAAAAAAAAAAGAAGAGGAGAAATGGTAAAAGATAAAGATATGCAGATATGTTATCTAAGTGCAAAGCATGTAATGCATGCAATGAAATATACATATAAGTTGCTTAACCTTTGTATTACATAATATTGGATATAATTTCACACAGACATGAATTATCTTTAGCCTGCAGCAAAATGTTTACTACCTAATTAGCACTAACTCAATGAGGTGGCATTATAAATCTCTTCTGTGATTGGTTTTACTAGTTCAGTTAGGGAATTTCTATACTGAAAAAAAGATACATTTGCTATCGAGATTTAGTCCCAAAATATAAGAAAAAAAGAAATGGCAAATGACCTACAGTTGAATCATAACAGACCATAGTTCTGGCCTTTGTGTTTTTCCTTCCATATCTTTAAGATGTTTTTTTAAAAATCATTGTTATAATAATTTATAAGCAAGATTAAAATAGCATCAGCATGCAGGTAAGCCATAATGTTTCAGCATAATTACAGTACAGTAATCATGTGCTTATAACACATTGATAACACCATGTTTAAAAAATAACAATAACATTTGCATGCTTATTACAAATTAATAACATGTCACCATGCTTATTACACACACTGTAAAAAAAAAAAAAAAAAAGCCTTAAGCTGCCAAACAAAAAACGTAAAATTAAGGTAAAATACTCTAGTTCATATTATGTTCAAAAACATAAAATTTACAGAAATTGTTATTTAATCTTTTACAGAAAACACAGTTATTTTACAGATTTTTCCTAAATTTATACAATTAAACACCTTTATTAAACTAACAGCACTAAAAGTTTAGCAATGAAACACAGTTATTTTACAGATTTTTTAAATAAATTTATATGATTAAAGACCTTTGATAAAGCAACAGCACTATAAGTTTAGCAGATAAAAAACTTTATTTTACAGATTTTTCCTAGATTTATACGATTAAACATCTTCATTAAAGCAACAGCACTAGAAGTTTAGCAGTGAAACATAATTATTTTACAGATTTTTCACAAATTTATACGATTTAACACATTCATTAAAACAGCACAATAAGTTTAGCAGTGAAACACCATTATTTTACAGATTTTTCCCAAATGTATACAATTTAACACATTCATTAAAACAGCACTAGACGTGTAGCAGCAAAGTGTTTTTTATTTTACACTTTTTTCCAAAATTATTACAATTAAACCTTCAACAAAGCAAAAGCATTAGACATTTAGTAGGGAAACACTTATTTTACACAATTTATTATTGTAATTTTACATACAGTAATGTTGTATGTAATTTACAAAAACAGAAAAAACACAATAAAAATTATTTGGTATTTTTACTGTTAAAATTTTTTATTTTTTTTTTCAGTATTGAAATAATACCTAAAAAAAAAAAAGGCGACTTACTAATTCACAGGTAATGTCTGTAATTTTACAGAGATTTGTATGTAGTTTTTCTAAAAAAGGAAGACTACAATAAAGTTATTTTCTGTAAAATTAGGACTTTTTTTTTTACAGTGCAGAATTACCATGTGCGCATAGTAAAGTAATATGTTGGCATGCATAAGTGTTCTAGCACTTTTGTTCTAGAAATTTTTCTTAAAGCAGAGTAATAACATGTTGCCATACTAAGAAAGTAATAACATGTCAGTTTGCTTTTAACAGAACATGTCCAAATGCTACACATTCATAATACAGTGATAACCCACTGGAGTGCTTATAAAAAAAAACAGTAACTTGTTGCCATATTTATAACACAGTGATAACTTGATGATAGTCTTATAACACAGTATTAGCATGTCATCACTCCAAAACCAAAGTTCTAATACTGTGGGTCAGTATGCCTATAACACAGAAGCATGTTATCATGCTTACAACACAGTAATAAAACATTAACACAAAAAGATGAGTGCTTGTTGACACTTTAATATAGCAGGATGTTTATATAGTAATAACATGTTTTTATACCTATCAAAACAATAAGAAATCCTCATGGAATTAAGAATTAAGATGTTGACATGCTTATAACATCATAGTAATAAGCCACTGTGCTTCTAATACACCATTACACAGTAACAATGTACTAACATGGCCTTGTGGTAATAAGAATGTAATAAATAGTTTGACTGGTAAGCAATGCCATACAGTATTAACACTATCATGCTCATAACAGAGTGGTATATATTTGTGACTTAATAACACTTGCCTCATAATGCAAAAATAATACTTTGGCATACTTAAAACAATAACATATTTATTTGTGTATAACATATTATTAACACAATTGTGTGCTTATACCATAGTGATAACATGCCAATGCATGGTCTCACATAACACTAATAGGCATGTTATTACTTTCACAAAAATTAACTACCAACACTTTTATAACACAGTAATAACATTCTGGCATGCATTATAATTGCAATAACATGTCTGCTTGCTTATGTCAGTAATAACTTGACATTCCTTTTTATAATGCAATAATATCATGTTGCTGAACTTATTACACAGTATTAACATGCTCTCATGCTTATAACACAGTTCTGACTTATTAAGATGGATGAAGAAGTACATATTGTATATGTCATTAATACTACATACAATTATGGGTATTCTGCATCAGCTAGTTAAATAAGCAAACATTTCATGTCAAGGGGTCCTGTCAAGGGGTTGTCATAGCAGACTACACAACCTGACACGTTTTTAGACCAGATACCCATCCTGATGCAACCCTCCTTGGGATTGGCACTGCTTTCAGCGGCTGGGTTTGACCTGGTTATCTGGATACTGAATTTGAATAAGTGAGGAATCAAGTTCAAGTAAAATTTTAAATGAGACCAAATAAATAAAAAATATTGATCACACTCGCAAACTAAGTTACTTGCAAGGTCTCACTGTATAAGGTATTGGTCACAAACAGGATCTTTCAATGGTAATGACAGAATTTTTAAAGATTAATAGAATTTTTTCCCCTAAAATTTGTACTCAGACCACTATCCATCCATCTATCCATCCATTTTCTTCCGCTTATCCGAGGTCGGGTCGCGGGGGCAGCAGCTTCAGCAGGGATGCCCAGACTTCCCT